>PVKN010002518.1:0-42036 GCA_004027915.1 Capromys pilorides | reverse complement strand
TCTCTTTAGTTCAGAGATTATTTCTGCTCTGCTCTCCTCTTTACCTTTCTGCATTTGTTCCCCTATTTTAGATGCTATTAATTTAGACATATCTTTTTTTTCTTCAAGGGTTATTTCTGTTCTGTTTTGTTCCATACATTTTTGCAATTGTTTTTCACTTCAGATTCTATTAATTCATAGATTTCTTTTTTTATTTCAGATGTTATCTCTGATCTGAGCTGCTCTATATGTTTCTGTAGTTGCTAGTATACCTCAGTTTCAGAGTTTTTGGCTGCATGATTCTCGTTTTCTTCCATGGTATCATTTGCTGTGTTTGATTTGGGTGGGCTTGAGCCCTGCGACTACATCTTACTCCTTGTCGTTATCATTTTGTACGGCAGTGAGCTGTGTACTTTGGTGAAGTTATGCTGTTAGCACCTATGGGGGTTTGTTCTGGATCCACCCAGTTTGTTCCCCTCCAGTGGTGCCTGGCTGTGAGTTGCAGCTCAGGCCACTGGCTGCTGTGAGGCTTTGTATGTCTGGACTGTGGGTGGAGTTGGAGCACTGGAGTTGAGTCCGAGGATGCATGCAGGCCGAGGGTCCTTACCAGGCTGGCACAAGAAGGCCAGATGGGTTGGTGGATGAGTTCTGGACTGTAGTTCAGGTGGGGAGTGCAGGATGTTGGGAGCAGGTTGGGGGATCCTTACCCGGCAGGGGTGCATGTCAGACCAGACAGCGGATGGGCTCCAGACTGGCAAGCGCTCCTGCCAGAGCTGATGGCAGATGAGTTCCCGACTGTAGTTCAGGCTAGTTCAGGCCGGGGGAAGGGGGATGGGGTGCAGGGAGATGGAAGCATATTCGGTGGATCCTTACCCGCCAGAGGTGCGGGTCAGACCAGACAGCGGATGGGCTCCGGACCAGCAAGTGCTCTGGCCGAGCTCTCTTCCTCCTCTTTGTCCTCATCTTCATCCTCGTCCTCATCCTTTTCATCAATTTCTCTGTCATGTCCAAATTCTTCTTTCTCACTCACTTTGTCTTCATCTTTGTCCTGGTCCACATCTTCATCCTCATCCTCTTCTTCAACAAAGTCCTTCTCCTCACCATCCTCATCTTCCTCATCTTCTCCTTCTTCATCCTGCTGTTCATCTACGCCATCCACCTCTGTATCTGAATCTGGGGCTTCCTGGTCCTCTCTATCACAGCTGTCCATGTAGCTTAGTTGGGGCAAGAACTTGAAGACACTCTCTGAGAGGTCATTCCGGTTAGTGACATCACAATTAAACAGATCCAGGCTTTTTAGACAATCAATTTTTTCAAAGGTTCCAAGTGCTGATATCTTTCAGTTTATTTCCACTAAAGTTTTTTTTTTTTCTTCAGGACTAGGGTTCGAACTCTTGACCTTACAATTGCCAGGCAGGCACTTGTGCCATGGAGCTATCTCCCCAGCACCTCCACTTAAGTTTAGATGTGTAAGATTTGGAAGTTTTTCTGCTCACATGTCCAGACCTCCAAAGAGTTTATTGTCACTGAGCTCAAGCTTTTTCAATTTAGGTAACACGGGGAGATTTGAAACTGAAAGCAAGCATACATTTATTGAACTGAGGAACTCTAAGTTTTCAAACTGTTACGCCCTCAAGTTTTCCATCATTTGATTTGTAATTGTGCAAGATAAGTTCTCAAACAACTCCTGGGGTCCGGTTCCTCAGCTTCAGGTGGATTCTCTTCTTCATGTCCATGTGCCCCTCATCTCCCCTCTTGAAACTTAACTTTCCACAGCGGGGATGGGGGCGCAGAAGGCGGGGAGAAGTGTCGCTGCCTGCGTGGCGAGGGCGGAGGGAAGGGGTCTGCCTGCAGCAGCAGCGTTGGCCATTGTGTGCCGAGAGAGATGACAAGATTACTTTCAACTGTATGTGTTCAACTAAACTAATAAACCAAACCCCTTGGAGTCTGCCAAAATTCAGACTTCTAAAATCCAGAATAATTTGGAAGGCCAGTCTGCACACATTTTGCAAGTACATGAGTGCTTTTGGTGTGCTTTAAAATGTATTGCTCTTCTGGGATAGTGAAATCTCCCTAGACAGCTATGTTTGCGTGCTTTCCTTAGCACAGGTAAACACGAGTTACCCTGTCCTCGCCTATCACAGGTTTCAATGGACAGGTGTAGATGTGTTATTTTAATTGAACTCTTAAGCCCCCAAGCCAGCAAGGCAGGAAAGCAGTGAAGAGTTGGCTGTATATACAAGGCAGAGACTTCTAACTGTGGCCTGGGAAAGGGACAAAGGAAAAGTGTGGGTATTTCACACTCACTCAGCTAGATGAGTGAGACTTTGAAGCTGGATAAGGCCTAGGATAACTGGAACACACTCGTCTCTTCATCCTGGTTGCCTGGCTTCTGAGTCCCTTTAAATCAGGCTGGTAATTGCTCTGGGCTTGCTGCAAGACAAGCATTTAACAAAACAAACACAGGTTCCATTTCACATGCAAGTAAATATTTTCCCTAAGCGATTAGCACCCAGACTAATAATTACCCATGTGACACTTTTGAAAGCTGACTATGCATATTTACAGAAAATTATTATTATCACAATATTAGGAGCTCATTAATCCACAAGAGCACATGTGAGAACATTCCAAAGTCAGTGCGACATTTGCGGGCCGTAAATACCCATCTGCTTTGAAAGCTGGTGTGGCGGTGCTTGAACATTCTACAGGTAGAGAAGCCTTTGCATGAGGACTGGAAATAGTCCTGCTGGTCTAGAGTAAGGCTTTGAACATGCCTGTGCTTTCTAAAACATAGCATTCCCTGCACACACACACACACACACACACACACACACACACACACACACACCCCAGCAGAATTTAAGGACTAAAATTTTTTATCCTTTCATAAATATCTGTTTCACAGGGCTGAAGTTCCCATTCTCTTACCATTGAAACTAGGCCCATTGAGTTGCCTTCCAAGAAATCACTGTACCCTTGGGAGGGACAGTTCTGGTAAGGTGGCAGTAAATGGAGGAGTTACACTATTGAAGGTGCCATTAGAATGTGGACAGATAGAGGGATGCCCTTCTGGCAGGTCCTTTTGTACTGAGCAGGACCTTGAGGGGCAAAGACGCAGAATGAAAAAGTCCTATGAGATCCTAATGAGAAAACAGTGGTCCCACGAGGAGCCCAGAGGGGCAAGGAGGTCTTGTGAAGCTAGCAGGAGATTGTGGTCACACAGGGAGGGAAGGGAAAATGGACACTCTCTGGCCTGCAAGTCAGAAGCTGGGAGTCCTGGCTTTCAGCCTGATTAGTCCTACAGTCTTGAACAAGTTGTTGATCACTCAGGGTTCAAGTCAGGATAAACCGTAAACACTTGATCTGCTTCATGATACTCAGGATAAATTACTCTGTCCCTTTTATAATACTCCTCAATTGTGCAGGAGAGAATGGTCCTGCTGCGAGTTCAGAGATGCCATGTATGTCAAACACACCACCACTCACCTCCCTTACCGCATGGTCATATTTCTCTCTCATCACCAGGAGTTAAATTCTGTCACAGTGCTGCTTATTCTCTCCTCAACTTACCACGACCTCAGTGGAACTGTTCTCCAGGACATGATGGCCTCTTGGAAGGGAAGCCCACGTACACATAGGATACAGTTGCCTTATCCTGCAACTCTCTCTTCCTTTTGGGATCTCGACGCATTTGCGCTACTTGTCCATTCTTGGGCCTTTGCTTCTGTGTTTGGGCTCCTCTTCCTATACTGACCTTCTAGTGCTGGCCCTTGTGTCTCTGTGTGAGTCCTCCATGCTTTGGAGGCTACACATGCACATAGCTTTAGTTGTCCTTTGTGTGCTGGTGACTCCCAAATCTATATCCCCAGCTCAGGTCACCTCCAGCGCCCCAGGCTCATTTACATAAGCAACTGCTGAATCTTTCCATCTGTGAGTCCTGTAGCCTCTTAAATTCCCACTACCCAAACAGAACTTGTCTCTCCTTCTCTCAGCCAAGGCTGCTCCTGTGCTCCTCCTGGCTTGGATCTCTGTGCTCAATGAGTTCTTTTTTGTGGCGGGATCAGGGTTCGAACTCACAACCTTACACTTGCCAGGCAGGCACTTGTGCCATGGAGCTATCTCCCCGGACCCTTCAATGAGTTCTTATTAGTTCTATTGCTAAACGTCCTTTCTCTCTACCCTACACCTTCTTCTACACAGGAGCAGCCAGTGTTTCCCCGACTGGTGCATTGCTGTGTCTGTTTACTGCTCCTCCTGATTTCAGTGTCTCCCCACTCACCCTCTTCACACATTGTCATCACACATGGGACTGTTTGATGGTTTGTTTTTAATTACAAGTCTAATCATAGAGTTACCCCTTGCCAAAAACTTTTTGCATCATATTTTTTTGTGTTTTCCCTTGGATTTTTCTTTCTGACGCATAGCTCCCATTCAGTGTTCTACTGGTGCCAAATCTCTGCATTTCCTTCAGGGGATGCCACCTCCCTTAACCCCCAGTCTCATTTCATTTTCTGGGGGGGGGTTGCGTTGTAACATGTCACTTCATCTTAAATAAGCCATCTCTTCCCACTGTCCTGCTCATGGTACTGTTCAGAGATGGGTCATTCAAACCAAACCAGACCCAGGGCTTTAACTTGAATTAACTGAAAGAGAATTTGTTGATCTTGAACCTGGAGGATATGAGGCTGGAATACATGTGGTCTCCATGTGGAGCTGAAGGAAGAAGCCAGGTCTTGGAGGGAAGAGTGCTGAGCTGAGGTGGCCAGGCAAGGTCCCATGACTTAGGCTGAACCCTGAATTTTGTCCCTACCTAAAGCCACCTGGCCATACTAGTTTTCAATAATAAGTGCCAATAATTGTCCTTTTTGCTAAGTCAGCAGGGTTGCTACTAATACACTTTCAGTGGCACTCCACTGCTTGTGAGATGAAGTCCAAATTCCTTAGCAAGACTCACGAGGCCCTTTGCCACCCCAACTTTGTTTTCCCTCTAGTCTCATCTCTCATTGCTACGTACCTCACCCTTGATGCTCTAGCAAGATGAAGCTCCTTCTAGCTCCCCAAACGCACCTCACCACTTTATTGTAGTTGCTTTCAGTCATCCATCTCCTCTGGGGAACTAAAAATGCCACAGGACTAGGGCAGTGTTTATTTTATTCACTGCTATAGCCCAGATTCTAACAAGAGGTTGGAGTTTTTGGTACTTAATAAATATTTGTCAGATCTATCAATGGACATTTTCATGAGATGTCATTTTTTGGTTAATTTGTTCTTGGATTAAATCTGATTTAATTAATTTATTCAACATCTACTATGTGTCAGAAGCCAAGATAAAAATAGTCTTGGACTTCCTTATGGCCACTGGGAAAAATAGGGAAAGAATGATGTTATATGATTTCATATAATATGATTTCTCTACAACCGAGATGTATATACTATATAATAGAAGCATGAAGAAAAATGTCTCCTAATGTTTTGTGGGGAATTCAGAGATGTTAGGAAAGTTGTCATAGAGAAAACAGTCCTTGAGAAAGTCAGGCCAGCAGCAGCACTGATAATAACAAAGACAATCTGACAGGCGCTGTGGTAATCATTGTGTAGTTCATATTGCATTTCATTGTTGGGACCACATAGGAAATTATTATGCTCACATTCAGGGGGAGAAAATAATGATCATAGAGGTAAATACCTTTCTCAAGTTCATTCAGTAAGAAAATTACAAAGCCAGCAACTTGGGCCAGGCTGGTAGGACAGGGGAGAAAAGCCCAAGCAATGGAAAATGCTGCAAAAAATCAAAGCAAAGGTATTGATCTTGTCTTCCATATTTTGATTTTTGGCCCATCCTAGATTTTTAAAATGATTTTGATGGGCAAAAACACTGTATTCAATATGACTTATCTTGATTACTGAACTTTTTGCTGAGTGAATTCTCACATGCCTTATCCTCTTCCTAACTTACAGTGATGTCCTGTGTGTGGAAGACCACAGTGGAAAGATCATGGAGATGACTGGTGGTAGCGGAAGAAGAGAAGTGAGTGAGGACAGACAGGTTGGTAGGGCCCTGGGACGAAAGGCCGAGTTTGGGTTGTGGCAGAGTAATTTTCTCTCGGAGGCCAGTTGCTTCCAAATTTCAATAATGGATGAACCTCTTTTAAGTGGAAAATAGCTCTCAGTGGCCACTCTGCTAGAGTTGGCTTAAATTCTTTTCTTTGTATAGTTACTTGTTTATGGACAGAAATAAATGAGACATCAGTTTTGTGTAAGTATCAGCTTACATTTGCAAATAAAACAAACTGTAAAATTAACACTATTCAAGTTAGTGACTAAAATTTTTCATTGTGGGTGGCATTGGCTTGCTGAAAGTAGTTCTCTGCTTCTGTATGAATATGACATGAGTAATGATTATGGCATTGACCACCAACACAGTTTATTGCAAAGGCTGAATTTCTTTCTGCCAGGGAGAGGGCTGGTCACTTTTCTCCAAAACTTCTCTTATGCAAATGTTTTTTCCTAATAAGGATTTGAGTTGGAGGACCAAGCCTTAATACTTTTCTCATGACTATTTCTCACTGGTGGCTACAAGTAAAGTGGGTCATCTTCATGCCAAGGGCATGGACAGCCCAGAGGTTAATATGGGTGAGTGCAAGGTATTTATCATCCAAAGGATCTAGAATGTGAAAAAACAGACTTTAAAGGGGTCTCCTTGTGAGTGAAACACAGTTTGAAAAATAGTGCTATAGAGTAGGAGGAACACAGAGAGTTTTCAGTAGTGGGCATGCTCGAATGATGGCTCTCTTGATGGTGTGGGTTGTTAGAGGGATGAAGACTAGCAGTAATCCAGGTGAGCAATGATAAGCGCTTGGGCCTGAGCGTGGAGTGGCCCTGGGAACAGCCTGAATGGCGATGAGGAGATAAATTGTAGGGATGGGGGACTGGTTGGCCATGGGCACTGAGGGAAAGGCTTGGCAAAGACTCTCGGTGTCTATCTGTGGTGGAGAGTAAGAACAGCACTATTGTGAGAGGAAATTTCAGAAAGTCAGAAAGCTTCAAAGAGAAGCTCTGTAACTTTGTACATTCTGAACTTAGGTGGCTGTGGAGTATCTAGGAGATGTTATCCTGGAAAGTGAAGGATGCTGAGACCCAGAAATTGACAGAGGGGCAGGGGCCAGCATGAGCACTAACACAATGCTCTTGGTTCTCCTGAAGTCCAAGGGAGAGGCTTTGGGGGCTCATGGGTCCTGCGACAGGTATGCCAAAATTTGTTAGAGGGAGTTAGTTTATCTTTCTATAAAGAAAGTCTTCAGCTTTCATCCAATTCTTTAAATTGTCTGTGGTCACTTGAGTGGAGGGAGTGCTAAAGAAATAGCCCTTGGCAGCGGTGTCAATGCTTGGAGACACAGAAAGATGGCCAGAGGATAGAAGGAGTGGTCAGAATGGTGGGCACTGTGGAGGAGCAGCCAAAGGACCAGCACAGAAGGGAAAGGGGACAAGGGGGTCAGACATGGAGTGGTCCAACAGGATGGGGACATATCCACTAGTGTAGTCAGGCAAGGTAGTTCAGGCACAATGGAGACTGGAGGGACAAGATGGTTGTGCGGAGGAAGAGAGACAAAGCATACAGGAGCCTTTGAGAAACTTGATTGGGAAAGGTGCAGGAAGCAGAGGCTTAACTGCTCTTATTGTACAGGGGTGGATTAAATCAGATTTCTTTTGCTATGACAAAATATCTCAGATGATCAATTTAAAAGAAGGAAGGATTTACTTTTGTCTCATAGTTTCAGTCCATGGTCACTTGGCCCTGTCACTTTGGCCCATGGCAAGGTGGCACATTGTCTTAGTTACTCTTCTCTCATTGCTGGGACAAACACCTGACACTCAAATGAGGGAAGGAAAGGTTTATTTAGCTCACAGTTACTGGAGATTTCAGTCCATATTCAGCTGGCTCCAAAGCAGAGAGGCTCATGGCAGAAAATAACCTTTCATGGTGGCAGGCAAGAGCAAGAGTGCTGAGAGAGAGCTAGCAGCAGCTCAAGCAGCTAACTTCTCTTCCTTTCTTACAATGAAATGCAAATCACCTGCTCCAGGGGAAGTGCAGAACCCATTTTCATAATAATCAATTACAAATTCCAGAAGCCACCCCATGACTACATGAGGCTTTGAGGGGGGGCACCTATACACAAACCATAACACACATTATGGCAGGGAGTCTGTGTCAGGGCAGAGTTGCTTATACTGTGGTGACCAGGAAGCAAAAAGATGGGTGTGGGCAGGATCTCAATATATTTTTCAAAGGTGCACCCCCAAAATAGCCTCTTTCATAAGGTCCTTGACCTCCTAAAGTTTCCATTGCCTTTCAAGGAGCAATCCTTCAGCACATAGGCTTTGGGGGGCACTAGAGATACAAATCATAACAGGAGGCAACTTGAGCAGGACAGAGAAAGACTAGATCATAGTGATCCTCTTGTTTTCAGCCTCCCGAGTGCTGGGATTATAGGTATAATACATACCAAGAAAAGATACCTAATGGATGGAGGTGTCTGGTAGATATGGGGGCATGGTGTGGTTTGGAAAAACTGTATGATCTAAAATACAGCAAGAACAAATGGCTATAGTAGAAAATATAGTTTATTAATCAGATTCCCAAAAGGAAGGAACAGATGGATAAACCGAGGTCAGCGAGGAGGGGTGTTTCTTGTTGGAAGAAAAGGGCAAAGTAGGACTCACAGGCTGAGGAGTGGCTAGCTTGACTCACTTCAGTAGGCTCTGGGCTACAGGAGCTGTCCCTGGTTGTTTAGCCTGTGGTCAGCGGGTAACTAAGTCAGGTGGACAGTTTCTGGCAGCAGTGAGATGCAGCAGGTTCTGGACTAGGCGAACTGTATGTGAAAAATCATTTAGTGGCAGGTAGCCCACTGTCGTCAGGAATTAGCTCACTCTGAGAGGGGCAGTGGATTGGCCTTGGAGGAAATAGACCATTTTTCTCAGAGATAGGCTATGTGTGTGCATATATCTATATCTATGTATCTGTATCTGTATCCATGTCTGTGTCTGCGTCTGTAGATGTGTGTGTGTGTGTGTGTGTGTGTGTGTGTGTGTGTCTGTGCCTATGTATACAGATATTTGTGAGCATGCTCAAGGATTGGAGATGCTGATAAATCTGAGGAATTTCATGCTTTTATTTCATTTTACTTGAAACCACATGACCATGTATTCCCGTAAAAGCCTGGACCGGGTGATCTGATGGCACAAGCAAGCTTAGGTGTTGTCTAGAGAACATAGTGTGTCCACCAAGGCTAGAAGTGAGTGACTAAGGATACCAAGGCCAAAGAGTGACTAGACATCTTGACTTTGAAATTCCTCACATGACTTTGGGCACATCACTCTCCCTTTCTGGGTCATGTGAGAGATCTCAGTCTTGTTCTAGGAGATGATTGTAAGTAACAGAGACTGCCTGGGAGTGTCACTTCTAATTTTTATGATCAAGGCCAGCTGCCTAAAGGAGTTTGTCCTGTCTCTCTGCGTGTCTGTCTGCGTGTCTGTCTGTGTGTGTGTCTGTCTGTCTGTCTGTCTGTCTGTCTGTCTGTCTGTGTCTTTCTTGTATTTGGTACAGGGTCTCACTATGCAGCTTGGACTCATAGTGATCCTCCTGTTTTCAGCCTCCCCAGTGCTGGGATTACAGGCGTGCACCCCAATATCCAGACTTGGTGGCAGGCTTCACACACCTGGGGGCAGGGCTAGTGTGGCATGTGGTGCAGGGATCAAACCTCAGTCCCTGTGCTTACCTAAGCAGCACTTAGTCCGCTGAGCTGTCTCGCCGGCCCTGGGAGCTTGTCCTTTCATAGGCCCGCATGTACCAAAAGTACTCCTTAAGTGACAGATCGGAGGGGAGACTGTTTATCTGACAGAAAAGGCTTTTGTGTGATAAGCTTTTCTAGTGATTTTGAACGTTTATAAATGACCAGAAAATTAACTCACATCTCAGAAGCAGGGACTCTTAAAACTGAGATGTTAGGGGTCATAGACCATGGGAAGTCAATAAATGAAAAAAGTATTTCTGATACAATCATGTAAATCAAGGCACAAAGTAGGCTCTATGGTTTAGATTGGCATATGATACAGCAAGGACATGCATTCAATGATAGCTTTTTCAAAATTTAATGAGCAAATGTCTTTTCATCATATATTGTATGTATATAGAGCGCAAGTATATATATATACTGGCTCAGCTTGCCCTGAGGTGGGGCTGGTGCAGCATGTGGTGCCAGGGATCCAATCATGGTCCCTGCAGTTACCTAACCTTGCCTAAGCAGGCACTTCAGACCTCTGAGCCATCTCACTGGCCCAAAGGGTGTGAATAATGTGTAACCTCAGCACTAAGGTTTGTATTTCTCACAACAAATTTTTAATCTACAGTGTAACTGCAGGATTATTGTTACTATTTTTATTTATCTTTATTAATTTTATTTTGCTGGGGTTTGAGCATAAAGCCTTATGTCTGCTAAACATGCTCTACCACTAACTTACATACCCATTCCTATTACTTCATCTTAAAAGAATTTCTTGGGCCCTATACCTAGAGTTCAGATTTAGGAAGTCTTGGGTGGGACTCAGAAACCCACGTCTCTAATAAACAAGCTATGTGTTAGCTACTTTCCTCATTACTGAGATGTAGTACCCAGCGCCTACAACTTAAAGGAGGAGAGGTGTTTTGCAGGCTCATTTTAGAAGCTTAGTCCCTGCATGGTAGGCTGGCTCCACAACAGCAGCAGCACAGTGGAAGGCTCTGGTAGAAGAAAACTGTTCACCTCATGGCTGTCAGGAAGAAGAGGGTCCAGGGAGGAGCCAGCAGCAAGGTGCCTTTCTGGACCATCTTCCCAGTGACGTGTCTATTCTGAATAGAACCCGCCTCCTCATAGAAGTCAGCTATGATGTCTCATAGTCATATTGCCTTCCCCAAGCTGAGCGCATCAGGCTTTTGGGGGTGCTCAAGTGTAAACTGTAATACCATGAAACTCAGTGAAGTGGGTCTATGATAAACTCAATGTACATGAGATATCTAAAACTGCTGTACATGTAGAGACAGAGAGTGGAAGAAGGGTGATTGTCAGTATCTGGGAAGAGGAGCAAAGGAGGGGTCTTGTTTGATGGGTATAAAGTTTCAGCTGTACTAGATGAGTAAGTGCTAGAGATTTGCTGTACATGCCCATAGTTAGCAATAACCATGTTGATAGTTAACAGTATGCAATATACAGCAGTGTACACTTAAAGCTTAAGGGGGTTGATCTCATGCTAAATATTTTCATTACAAAATTAAAACCAAGGGAACATGGACACTTTTAGAAGTGATGAGTATGTTTATTACCTTGATTGTAGTGATAGTTTCATGTGTGTATGCATATATCCAAAGTCATCATATTATATGTGTTAAAAAGTATACTTGTTCCCTTGTACAAGTTTTATTTCGTGTTTTTTTTTTTTTTTGCAGGACTGGGGTTCAAACTCACAACCTTGCACTTGCCAGGAAGGCACTTGTGCTGTGGAGCTATCTCCCCAGCCCCAACAGTTTTATTTCAATAATACTTTTTTTTAAAAAAACTGGCCTGAGGGATTTGTTCTGTGGACTTGTGGTCTAAAATCTGAGCTCTGGTTTTAGCTTAGGGTTTGTTCAATGTGCTACACTCTCTAGGTCCTGGAAGGACTTATTATTCTCCCTGAGCAGTTTCAGGGATGGGGTGAGGTTGCCTGAGAGCATGAGATGAGATCCTGTCTGGCATGGATCACAGATCTCACCCAGTGTTCTTAGCTAGCACTTTGTACACATAAAATATGAACTCAGTCATTAAGCATTGAAAAATGACTGTTATGGTTTGTATTTAGATGTCCCCCCAGAGTCTCAGTGTAGAGTTCATGATTGGTTCATTGTCTAGTGCTGGGATTGGGGTTCCCCTAAAGCAGGTAGCATGTATACAGTATAAGGGAAGGAAAGAGGCTTGCTTCCCTCTTTTGCTTTTTTTTTTTTTTTTCCTGTTTTTTTGTCACCTTGAACTGTTGTCCATTGACCCTGCCTTGGAGCCAGCTGACTATGGACTGAAACCTCTACAAACTGAGCTAAATATTTCCTTCCTTAATTTTGGGCATTGGGTACTTTTGTCTCAGCAGTGAGAGAAAAGTAACAGAGACAGACTATGAGCACTAGCCACTCCAAACCAAGAACTAGTAGCAATGAATGATTCTGTTTATTGTATACATACTATACTCCAGAGAGGGAACTAAATATTTCTTGCTCTACTTTAGCTCATTGGGTCTGGAACAGGTTCTACTGTCATGATTATTTTATAGATGGGGGAAAAACAAAGAGTAGAGAGATTAAATGAACTACCCATGCTAGTTCAACAAATAAACAGTGGTATTAGGACTAAGACTGAGAGGGTGGGCTCCAGGATCCTGCTCTTACCATAGCATATCCACATTTGTAATAAGCTGAAGAAGGGCTAAGTGTATGAACACTCTGGTTGTGTAGAACCTCACAAAGACAGGGTCACTGTGATGCAGTAGTTATTGAAGGTTTCATAAATTATGCTTACCTCTGGAAAACCTTGGCATGCTGGAATTAACAAGGCACCACCAGAAAATGCATGTTAAAGTAGTCAGACTTAGAGAAGCAGAGATAGAAATGGGAATTCAAAGTCGCCTCTGGATCGTTTACTGAGGGGTGGACTTGTCCCTTGCTAAGAACTTGTGGATCCTTTGTCTTTATACTTCTGCCTCTAACCTAGAGAAGCTGCAATATTAATCTGAGAGAAGAAATTGATTCCACCTCCAGTTTTTTCTCTACTGGTCAAACTACCCAGGGGAAATCTGAGATCTGTATTTCTCTCATTGCTTTGCTAAGCCTGATTAAGTTTGTGAGAATTATTTGACCATTTCCATGTGTCTCAGATACTCTTCTTTTATTGCTGGGACAAAATACCAAATACCCACAGTAAAGGAAGGAAAGGTATATATAGCTCACAGTTAGTGGAGGCTTCAGTCCATACTCAGGTGACTCCAAGGCAGAGTGGCACATGGCAGAGAGCAACTGTTCATGGTGGAGCCAAAAAGCAGAGAGTGAAGGAGTGGCAGCAGCTCAGGCAGCTAGCTAGCCTCTCTCCCCTCCTTATATTGTAATGCAAATTACCTGCCCCAGAGCCAGCTTGTAGCACTCACATCTGCAATTTCAGTATTGGATGAAGAATCAATCACAAATTCCAGAAGCCACCTGTGACTGATGAGGATTTGAGGGACCACCTAGACACAAACCAGCACACCATGGTTTTTAGAACTATCTCTAGCTCCTTGCAATTTTTAATCAAACTTTTTTGGGGCTAGCCATATTTTTTTTGGGGGGGGGAATTTTAAAAGCTTTTTCTTTTTCTTTTCTTTCTTTATGAAATTCTAGAAAAATACTGTTTTTCTATAATTGTCCAATTTAGCCAAAGATATCAGCAGCATGGCAAAATTTTTCATTGTGCTTGTTTTTATTTTTTTTTTATTTTTATTTTTTTTTTTTTTTTGTGCTTGTTTTTATTAATCCTCTTTCAAAATGTACCCACAATTTGGTAGGACAT
This sequence comes from Capromys pilorides, assembly GCA_004027915.1. NCBI lineage: Eukaryota > Metazoa > Chordata > Mammalia > Rodentia > Capromyidae > Capromys > Capromys pilorides. Next base: position 28,453 of record PVKN010002518.1, on the reverse strand, counting down.
TCACACCACCATCCATCTTTATGATAGAAGGCAGATTTCCCAAACAAACTTGTGGAAAGCAGGATTTGAGCTCTTTAGAGCTGTGGTTTTTGAATCCCGGAGCAGGATCCACCATGTCCACCTAAAGTGTGAAGTCCTGAAACGTGCATCTCATTTCCTTCTTCACAGTGTCACCATTGTGCTTTTGGAGGCAAGGTTGTGTGCCACCCAGGATAACCTCTTTTCTACTTCAGTCTTTGAGTAGAATTTATATCCAGGAAGACGTACCGACTTTACATGGCAGTTCCTCATTTCTGGAATGTCCTGTACACCTGCCAGAGTATGGAGATTTACCAGCCCCTTTCAGTCCACAATTATCATTCAAAAAGTGAATTTGCTAAAGCTCGATGTTTGCTAGGATTTCAGAAAACCAGGAGAGTGTGTGTGTGTGTGTGTGTGTGTGTGTGTATGTGTGTATGTGTGTGTGTGTGCGTGTATGTGTGTATGTGTGTGTGTGTGTGTGGTCTTTTTAAAAGAGCAGAGCAAATCTTACACAAATCTGATAATCATCTTAAAAACTCTGGGCCTTGCCATTTACATTCCCCAACTTAGTCTCCCTCTACATCATGGCAGAAAATAAGGGCTTGTGAGGACTTAACAGCTTAGGGATGCAAAATTTAAAACTGTTCAGATTTGCCCAAATCCTGTCAGCTTTTCTTGCTTCTCATAAACCTTTAATCAGCGTGGATGGTGTAGTGAGTATGTGTGCACTGCTGCTCTCACCTCAATCGACGGGAGCCACATGGCAGTGGCAGGAGTGACCTGCACCATCAGCTGGGCTTGTGCTGGGAAGGGACCTCACCATGGGCCATTGATGGGTCTCTGAAGGCAAACCTGCCCTGCGGCCACGGTGTGGACAGAGCGGAGAATGCTGGGATTCCTGGCTCATATGCCAAAGTCTCAAGCTCTTTGATTGCTGGCACTCAAGGTTATATAGGCTGTGGACAAGCAGAAAGCCCAGAAATCTGGGTGGAGATCCAGGGAACCTACCCTGAGTACCCACCATGAAAGATTGTTCCATTCCACTCTCATCATAGGTCAAGAAGTTTTGCATTTTGTCGACTTGATTTGGGGGTTTGTTGGGGAGTGAAATACATGGCCCTGTGAGGGTTTCCATCCTTGTCCTTAAGATAAAGACCTAGGGATAGGAAAGGGCACAGAGACAGAGGAGGTTGTGTGGGTCAAGTAGACCTCTTCTCCAGCTATCTCACTAATGCCAGGGAGGTCAAAGATGTACCTTGGGATGTGGGATCAGGATCACTCGAAGAAGCAAAGGAGTTTGAGAGGTGCAGATGGCTGTGGTGCTTCTATCTGTGCAGGCTGAGGAGCGTGCCAGCTATTGGGCCAGGCAGTAGCTGAGAGCAGTGGTTTGGAGTTTGGGCACAATGAAATCACAAACACACTGATGCACATAGAGCCCCCCGCCCACTTCTCCCCTGCCTTGTACACATATACTCCCATCACAACCACAAAGCACTGCAGAGCAACACAACACAGATCTTTATTGAAGTCTCTTCCTCTCCCCTCCCCTCCCCTCTCCTCCCTTTCCTTCCCCTCCCTTCCTTTTCCCTCCCTCCCTTACCCTCCCCTCCCTTCTCTTTCCATTCCTTTCCCTCCCCTTCCCTTTCCTTCCTTTTCCTTTCTCCCCCTTTCTCATTTTAGGAAAATGAAAACTGGTTGCATCATATACCAGATAGCAAAACTGTACCAAATCCTCTTATGATAATACATTATGTTCTTAAACTTTTCACCTTATGCCCTTTTTCCTACTCAGCCCCCACTCGATCAGCTGTCCCTAAAGATGGTCACCGTTTTCTCATATGAAGATTTTTACTCTCCCAGCATCTCTGATTTTGTCTGTTTCCCAAGTGAATAAAATTCCTTTTGGCTCATGCATCCCCTTTAAACCCAATCTCATGAGAAAGTATGAGTGGGCAAGCAGTGGGCAGGGCCTGCAGGGCTCGGGAGATCCTGAAGGGGCTGGCAGCACCGTGGCATCAGGGCCTTGCCTGGGAGGTAGCCATGCCTCAGCCCCACAGCACGGTTGCTGCACAGTAATCCTGGCTGTTGTTTCTTTCCCCTATGAAAGACAAAGTTCCAGATATTTATGTAAAATTACCTTTAAAAATCTTGACAATGAACTTAATTTTATAAAAACAGTTTGAGTGGGGAAAAAATTATGTGATGGGCCAACTCTGCTCCCGTAAGTGCAGGCTCTGCTGTGTGCCTGAGGGTTCCAGCTCTGGCTTCCTGGGCACTAGATACAGTGATTCCATTTTCTCATCCACAGGTGTCATCTGGAACCATCTTATAGATGAAGGGTAGCTTGCAGGCCCTTCCAAAACTACCAGGCACTGCCAATTCTGCAGGAGAGGCAAGGAGAAGATGCCTTGGTAAAGAGGAGGCCATGCATTACTGGGTGCTGGGAAGTCCTGTGTCTAAAGGGAGATCTTTAGGAACTGCTCAGAGCAGTTAAGATTTCCCCAGTGTCCTTGGTTTTATTTTACTGTGGTTGCCTATATGTTATTTATAGAGAAAAGTCCATTGTACTTAAGTTGCATCTCTTATGTTGCCTGAGATAATTCAAGATGAATTATTTATAGAATAACCATGACTGCTTCATTAGAGTTCTGGGATAATGATTAATTAATTCATGGGAGTTAAGTGTTTTTCTTGGGACAGGTAATAGGGCATTAGGAACAGTCCAGGGACTGAGCCAGGGCCAGGACAGAGATATTTTCAGTGAAGGAACTCTTGCATTGTCCACAGAACAAAGTCTCTGCATTCTATGAAATACCCATAACCAACTATCCACACATGTCTACAATATTGGCCATTATTTTCCCACAGTAACCTACGCTAAGCAGAACTCCATGTTCTGAGATTGTAGTTAGTCCTTATCACCAGATTTGTGTCATTTTTGGGGGCAAAGTAAACAAATCAAACCATAAACTAGAAAACAATCTTGTATTTATTAGAAATACAACAAAATACAACATGGAAATTTTCTGAACTTACCTTGTAACTAGTATTTCTTCCATCTAATCTTCATTTCCTTCTAAAGTCTGGACATTGAATTTACCTGCAACTCCAGAGAACAGAACCAGTATACAATACAGATGTGTATTTTATGTATCTGTCTGTCTATTCTTTGAGAGATAATTAATTTATGTGACAGCAGGAGCTACCAGGACTAAAATATGCATGGCAGGTCAGCAAGCTGAAAATCCAGTTAGGATCCTATTGATGTTGTATCTAAAAATAATCTGAAGGCAGAATTTCTTCCTGCTTAGGACACTCAGTGTTTCTCTTAAAGCCATCAACAGATTGGATGAGGCCCATTTACATGACAAAAGGTGATGTTTTATTCAAAGTCTGATGATTTATATGTTAGTCACTTTTAAAAGAATAGCTTCATGTAATGTTTAGACCTGTGCTTAACAAAACACCTGGGCACCTGGTCAAGCTGACAACGAAATTACAGGGCCCATTCTTCTCAGACAGGTGGAAGGTCGTGATAGTGAATTGCTTGTTATTACCAAAGTCAAGAAGCAGACACAAACGCTTTAGAAACATCAAACTAAGGCTAAAATTAATATAAGCTTTAACTAAATAATCTAATAGAAGTTATAGTCATGATCATTTTCCACTTCCTCCCCCCAATTTTAGTCCTCCATCATTTGATAAGTTATGCAGCCATTTGGGATATGGGGCTTTGAAAAGTTTGCTCTTGAATAAATGAATGCAAATGACCTTGCCTACACACTTGTTTTCCAAGAGGCTGATCAGAGTGCAGACACAGCTAATCAACTGGAAAGAGAATTTTTAGTGGCGTTGCCCCTAGATATTTGGACCATCACTATATGGAGGTGACACCAGTTGGCTAAGCTCATCCCAACTTCCCTCTCTCTAGCTGCCTGGCAGAAAGAGATGATGATAGGCCAGGGGCATACTCATGGACAAAGAGATTTTATATGTTTAATGGTTGATTTTAGGTGCCAATTTGACTTCATTATGGAATACCGAGAGTGCTGGTAGAGTTCATTTCTGAGTGTGTCCACAAAGGTGTTTTCAGAGATGTTGTGTGAGTTGCTGGATGTTATAATTTGGATCTGGAATGTCCCCCGGTGCTTGTTTAAATTAAAGGTTTGGTTCTGGGAGATGGGGAAGTTCCTGGCTAGGCTCCTTTCTCTGTCTCTGTCTCTGCTTCCTGTCTACCGTGAGGTGATCGGCTTTGCTCCAACACATACTCCTTGTCATAGGCCCAAAACCAATGGAGTCAAGTGACAACAAACTGAAGCCTCTGAAACCATAATCCAAAATAAACTTGTCCTCCATTTAAATTGTTTATATAAGGTATTTTGTCACAGTAGTAGCAAGCTGCTTAATGCTGTAGATAGTAGGGGGAGATCTGTTTTTACTGTGGGTGGCACCATTCAGTGGGCTGAGTCTGGAACACACAAGAGGAGGAAAAGATTTCCCCTCTCTCTTCTGGAGGTAGGACACTCCCTTCTCTTGTCCTTGGACATCAGCACTCTAAGATCTGTAGCCTTTGGACTCCAAGCCTACACCAGTTATTCCTCAGGTCCTCAGGCCTCCAGCTTCATCCTGAGAGCTGCATCATTGACTCCCTTGTCTCTGAAGCACTTCTGGCCGAAACACTTGCTCCTGATCTTCCCTGGTCTCAGCTTTCCAATGGGCTGGCATGGAGTTCTCAGTCAGGCAGCCTCTGGTTTCTTCAGCCCCCACACCAGTAATATTGAGTTGTTTCTGTTTTAGGTGCTGTACTGGCATTACAGACAGGACATAGTCTCTAATCTTTCAGAGCCTATATTCTCATGGAAAGAGTACAGAGAAGTAAATGTTCCTAAGAATCAGTATATAATTATTAGTGTTGCTAACTGTTGTGCAGGGAAGTCCTACAGAGCTAGGAGGGCATAAAGGGGATACCTGGCTTAGTCTAGGCTTGGGTGTGGCTTCCTAGTGGGACAAGTGGGCCTCGTGAGCCAGGCAGTTCTTATTTTCTCCCACTCTGAGCCTTGACTACGTCTTCCATTGTTCTTATGGAAGTTTGAGTGGGTTCTGTCTTTTGCAACCAATCCAAGAAAGAAGGTTAAAAATCAAAACAAAAACTCTTCTGAAGTGAATGGATTACTGACATCAGGGAAATGTGTGGAGGGAGACTTTTTTAGGACACTGCGTGACTTTTCAAATGGCATCACCAACTCCGAGGCTCTTCCCGAGCAAAGAGCTGCTTGTGAACTCTGAGAAGGGCCTTGTGCTTGGCAGATGGTGTGCTTGCAGGCTCCTGGCCCAAGAGGAAATGATGGCATTAATTCCAGACCTAGAAAAGAACGGAAAGCCCTGCCTCAGGGGCCCCGACTCAGCCCTTTAGCTTTCCTGGGAATTTCCCTGTGTTAAAATGCATTGGCTGTGAGTCAACATTTCCCTCACAGCAGGGGGCTCTGTGCCTGAGTTCCTTGGCCTCATTTCCTTCCAGGACCCCAATGACTGGCAGGCAACAGTGAATGACAAGACCCTCAAATAAGGGGGGTGGTTGGAAGGGAGAAAATAACCCTGATTTGGTAACAAAGCGCTTAGCTTTGGGGCCATGTGAATTGTGCCCAGCTGCATTCAGACCATGCATCCAGAAGGGGCATCTTGGGGTGGGTTTGGGGTGGTTTGTGGGGTCCAGTGAAAGTGTAGTCTGTGAAAGAGGCATTCAGTGCACAAGGAGGCCACTCCTGGTACATGGAGTGTGAGACTTGTTGGGTATCCCAGGTGGATCAAAGCACAGGTTACCAGTTTCTTGTCTCAAGAATCAGACGAATGGTCAGGGCCCTGCCCTCAACCCCCTCTGGATCAGCTCCCATGATTTTCCAGCTATTGGGCCAGGAATTTGCAGAGCTGGTCCCAGAGCCTACTTTGTGGCCACCTCCTACTAGACACCAGGCCTATTGCTGAGCCCCGGTTCCTTAATATAAAAATAGAGGGTCTATGAGGTTGAAGGGTCAGCTCTATTGTTGGATCTTTCAAGTTCTTCCTTCTTCTGCATTTTCATCACTATGAACTCAGCTTCCTCTGATCTTTATAGTATCACACAAGAGATGGAAAATAGGGCCATTAGGGCTTCAGTCACTAGGCTTCCATGGAATGAGACACCTCCAAGTTTGAGGGTTTATGTCATCGATTCAGGCTCACCTTCCTATCCTCCTGTGTACATATCTAGCCAATACCATTAAAGCTTAGCGGAACCAGAGTCCCCAGCTAGGTTGCAGATTTTGTTAAACTATGGGAAACTATAGCTACAGACAAAGGCTTCTGTGCACACTGGATTCTGTGATGATTTGCTACAAGTTTCTGAGATTTCTGCGTCTTCAGAAAGTTTTTAGATATAGTTTTTAAAGTTTTCATTTTAATACAGTCTGGTAATCTAAAATATTGCAAAGATGGTACAGAACGGTGTGTGCCTTGCCTTATTTCACCTAACATCAACTTTCACCTAAAAGTAGAGACAAACCTTCACCCACTTTTATCTAATTTCAATACCCAGCCTAGTGCAATTATGATACATTTATCAAAACTGAGACCTTAACATATGTACAATACTGTTAACCACATACAGGTTTTATTGAATTTTCTAGTTTTTCCATAGGTGATCTTGTTTGGCTCTAGGATATAACCAGGGAACCATAGTATATCCTCCTTTCTCTGCAGTATCCTCTGATTGAGGATGGCTTCTGTCTTTCTTGTTCAATTATCCCATAATTTGACACTTTTGAATAATACTCATCATGTATTTTGAAGGCCATCCCTTGGTTTGGTTTGTTTGATATTTCATCATGACCAGATTATGTTTTTGGACTTAAAGGAAGAGGTGAAGTGCTCTAAGGCAGGTGTGTCACAGGTTAGGGGTATGTGCTATCAATATGATTTGGCACTGGCAATGGTAACCATGGGCACCTGAGTAAGGTAATGTCTCAAAGATTTCTCCATCATAGAGTTACTACTTTCTGGTTTTCATTGGTTAGAAGTATGAGTACTTTATGCTTTAAATTTCTGTCAAAATATTATTTATAAAGCAAAGTGCTAGGCAAAATATCTCCCCAGTTCTCAAGACTATGATTTTCTGAGTATGAAGTCTAACCATTGCATGTGGTGCTTTGGGTGTGCAGGGGTGCTGCACTGCTGGATCAAAGGAGCCGTCAGCAGGTGAAATGCAGATAGATCCGTAACTGAGGTTCCTTTAAGGTGAGAGAGCAGGCTGGGGGAAGAAGCGAGAGCGGGAGCAGGGGCCACAGTGGGATGTGACTGGCTGGGACACAGGGTAAGCAGGAAACTGTAGCTTAAATGGCAAGTTCAGTGGGATCTAGGGCAAAGTAGGAGAAAAGGGAACCTTAGGTGAATGGGTATTCTCTTACACTCTTTCTTATCTAATTGGTTCCATGAGGCACTCCTCAGGCTAAGGGCATGGTCTGGGATCATAAAAGGCAGGTTGATTGATTGGCTAGCCAAGCTCTCAGATCCATGATGTTGAGCTCATTAAGCATCAGGAGCCTAAGAAGGAGAGGAACTCCATTCAGGCTACTCTCAAATTGCAGGACATCTGCTTGTGGGATATACCCATCTAGCCATGTTCATCTGGGTTGTAAGACTGTCAGCACGTGGCATAGATCAGAGAATAATCACACATCTTTTGCAAACAAGGGACCTGCTAAGCATGGGTTTGAAGGAGACTCTTCTAGAAGCTTGTCCTAGTTTTGCCTTGCTGTGGTCATCAGGGGCCTGCCATAAAACCATTGTTCCAGCGGGAAGGCTCTGGGTCACTTTTGCTGCCTTCTTCAAGCCACAATGACTTTTAACAGGCAACATCTGACAGTGCGGAAGCCCCTTGCAGCCCTGGGTGAAATTATGATAACAAGAGAAAAAAGCTATTACTGCCACCATGCTTTCATTATGCAAATGATATTAAGATAGGCTGTGTGGATCGCCCCTGGCTATGCTATAATCTCCATGCAGTGATTATAATGTGTCAAACTTAGTCATTTTGATTATGACATGTTAATTACATGCCATCCTCATGTAGACATGAATATTACTCCCAGTCAGACAAAACACAAATTGCAGCCATTGTTAGTTGGTTAGTTGTATGTGTGTGTTTTAACTTTATTTTATTAAATGGATTAAAAGATTTAAAAGATACATAACATTATAAACTAATTAAGTGCTGGGCAGTGCCTCTGTGCTCCACTGGGTAGAGACAGCAGATATGGCTCACTTGCACATTTTGTCCTCTGGGTCTGTTGGGAAAAAAGAGCTTCCTGGGAAGCAAGGAGCTTGGCTTGTTGGGGTGGGGGAGGAGGGGGTCTGAGCTGAGATGGGAAGGAGTGGATAAAAGGTTGGCAAGATGGGGCATTGGGAGTGGCAGCAAGCTCCCAGCACAACAAAGGGTGGGGACCAAGTACAGGAAAACGTTAGCATGACTGACTGACAGGGAGGCAGACCGCAGAGAGGTGTCAAGGAACTTGACCAGGTTCCTTTGGCAGCTAGAGAAAATGCTTGGCGGTGGCTTTGTCTCACACCCCCATGGCTTAAAACCATCACTCTCTGGTGGAAGTGAGGAGGTTGGTATGGTTTGTATGGAGAACATCATGCCACCTCTGAGTGGCCTCTCCGGGGGACATCCCCATGTGCATGGGTCAGAATCAAGCCCACACCTTTCAGCTGGACACTCACGGTTCTCTGCAGTCAGGCTGCTTTCTACCAGCTTTTTGCCTTATCTACTAGTCTCTTACCCACTACTCTTCTTTTGCTTCTATTAGTATTTTTGGCCAAGTGCGGTGATGCATAGCTATAATCCCAGCAATACTCTGGAAGGCTGATGTGGAAAGACCTCAAATTTAATCCCAGTCTGGGCAATTTAGTGATTTAGCAAGATCTTATTTCAAAATAAAGTATTAAAATGAGGTGGGATAAGGCTTATGTGAAAGTCCTGGATTCAATCTCCCAGTACTAGAAAAAAAGAAAAAGAAAAAGTATTTTCTATGACAATATTCTTAAAACACACTTAGAATATTTATTCCTTTAAGTCTACATAAAATATAAAATAATAATAAGAGCTAGTATTTATCTGAAAGATTTTGTTGATTTTTATTTTCTATACTCCAGGCACTGTTCCATAAGTGATTTTTGTTGCTGTATTTAGTTTCAAAGCCATTCTATATTTTATTAAGATTCCCATAAAATAGATGAGAAAACTGAGGCATAGACAGGATGCACTGCCTGCAAAGCCCACACTTCTGCTATTTAGAATATGCTACCTTTCTGAATTAATGTTTTTCTTTCAATCATATTTGTCTTTCAAGGACCATATCACACCAGTTCTCCCCTGGGAAGTTTCTCTGCTGTAGGAGATTGTATTGTTACAAAAATTTGTGTCTTCTCCAGAGGAGAATCACCCTGCTGTTCCCTTAGTCATAGGCTTGGCTGTGCACTTGTTTTGGCTGGAATGTGTGTTGTTATAGTTCTGAGTTTTGAAAAGGGGAACAGTAGAATACAGGACACATTTTATAAGAATATTTTATAATGAATCACTCAAAGAATCATGTACAAGAGTGCAGGTAGTCTGTCCACACACTAAACACCAAAATATCCAGCTAAGAGCCTGGATCCTAACATCCTGTATGAGTGCAGCTGAAAACCTAGAGCCCATAGCGGTGCCTCACATAACTCCAACTGGAGGAGGCCAAGAGCCCACACTAGTGTTTCATTCAGGCTTGTTTTATGGATCTGCACTGGGAAGGCCTAAAAGTCAGTGGTGGAAGCTAGAAAGTCTATACCAGTGGGATGAAGGATCTGTGCTAGCAGTCTTCAGGATCTGAGCTGGAGCCTGGAAGCAACCCTCAAAGTAAGAAGCAGAGCTCCCCTGATGACACAGAAAGCTGAGTTCCCATTAGGAAAGACAATATGATAAGCTTCTCCAGGAGACTGGACTGTGCACCATCTTTCCCTCTGGAGCCAGGAAGCAATGCTGAAGGTGAGGACTAGAGCTCCCCAAAGTGAACTACAGCCACTCTCAGAACAATGAGGTGCTGAGCTCCTCCCTCAACAAAAACAACCAAGTTTACCAGGAAAGTCGGCATGACAGGGTCACCCAGCAGAACAGCCCAAGAGAACCAGTGGATTCCAAGAGCTCCAACAGCTTCTCCAAACAACTTCCCCAACAGCCTCCCTCCTTCTTCTCCAGTTCTGCCTCTTACGCGGCTGGCAACAATCTGAGGTAGGCCTTTCACACCCTGCACCACACTAGTTCAGTGCAGAGCGTAACAAGTTGACCACCAGTTGGCAATCCACTGCAGGCATGGAATGGCATTCAGAGTGGATCATATCCAAGGAACAGCTTTACCAGCTGGTTCTCTCTCTTCTCTCAACCATGCTAAACAGATGGCTAGGCAGAAATGCATCTATCAGCTTGGGTTCCAAAATAAAGATGATGTGGAACAGAGTACTCAGATAGAGCAATGAGAAATGGGTCAGATGTGAAGTGTTACTGTTGTGAACTATGGATGCTCTGGGGTCATTTGTTACCCCGCAGGACAGAGCTTATATTGACCAATACACCTGTTCACATATCTCCAAGGAGTCTATCCCAGCAGCAGTCACTCCTTGCCTTCAGGTCCTCCCCGACTTTCAGGGCTGACTTCTCACATCTTTCTCTTTTCTTCCCATTGCCTTGCCAGTGCCTTGAATGCGAGCAATGTGCCTTACTCTTGTTCTCCACACCTAGAGCCATCCACACATGTGAGGTTCTTAGTGTATACATGCCTATTGGTTTTTTGAACACTTATTTTCCTTATACGAGTCAAGACATTTCTCTGAGATGCCATGCAGTAGGCTCTGGACACTGTTTTCCAGTTCTCCCCTCTCAAAGCCACAAGCTGCTCTTTCTTCTGTTTGATCATGTGCTGTAGAGCCAGTGGCAAGGCTTGTCTCTCAGGGCTGGAGAGTAGTGAGTAAAGAGCAAAGAGCCTAACCACCAAGCCCACTTGCAAACCCCCTCAGTGTCCTTCCACACTGCTCCCACTCACCTCAAGTTAGCCTCTACTCCTGACATATGGAACTTCAGCTGAGCTAGAGCTGTCCAGGTCTCACTCAGTGCTTAACACAGAGAAGCGACTAGTGAGTGACACTGAGACATATATCTTTAACACTGCCTTGGGGGCAGTAACAAGTAGAGCCAGGACTAGGCTGAGGCCAATGAGATGCCTAGGGTGCAGATGTAAACAGGAACTCACTGTTGGGGCCATGAAATGCCAACTTTTCACTTCCTTAAATTTTGCACCCTAGATGACTAGCCCTAGTCTCAGCTCTCGAGTTTTTCTTGGTACTTAATCTTGATTTGCTTTTCTGGTGTTGGCTTTGGAATTTGCAGATCCCTAGGAGAACATGAACACACCAAGACTTGCCCTCAGTAGCTACCAGCTAGTCCTTCATGGAGTGTGGTCACTGAGGGGCTTGAACAAGGGCACAATCTCTAGGGCTCCTTAGTGAGGGTTCTATGGGATCAAAGTGACTCTGAAAGGGACAGGCATGCAAAAATCAACTGTGATCTGTGGCTGTTGGGCAAGCCTTGAGGGCTGGGCCATGGGTCACCTCCCTTAGAGCAGGGATCCCAGGGATTCTTCTAGATCTAGGGAGAGATGATGGAAACTGATTTTACATAAACTCTGGGGAAACTTCTGACCCCAACTTCAGGCCAAGGTTCTGGGTCTCACAACTGACACTTGTCAGTGTTGAGCTCACCCTACCATGCCCGTGTGGTGGTGGGGACACTCTCTGGATCAGGCACTGGCCCTCCTTTTCTGAGCTATGTCTTCAGAGACTCCATTCCCAGAACTCAGAGCAAGAGGAGCAACTCCTTCTCAGCCCCTCCACAGACACATGCACTGATGTATAACATCAAGTTAAGATGGGAGGAAAAAGGGGAGAAAAGTTAATTTAAGGGGAAAATTATCTCTGTTCTCTGCTAATGGAACCTGTAAATTAGGGCATTTAATTACCAGAGACAATTTGTTCATTTTGGAGGCTAATATTTACATTAGCAACTGCTTTGAAAGCATGAAATCTGATGAATTGACAAAACACTCTTATTCTTTTTCCCCAAATTAATCAAACAAGCTGTGATCATGCTATTTATAAGTCTAGTTAAGTATATCTCCTTAGTGAGTGACTTTTTCCTCCCACCTCCTTCACATTTTGTGAGCTCTCTCAGATATGCAGCTTCTCACCTAGATACTTGGTACCAGAAGATCTCAGTGGGAAGGTGTTTGATCTATTTCTATATTTAATGACACATTTCATCATAGCGGAACAGAGCATTGTACCACCTCTGTTGAAATTCTATTTCAATGATAATCCCTTCAGTTTTTATAACTCCTGGTGAATTCCAAGATGCTCTCATGGAAGAGAGCTTACCTCCAATGCCTGTTGGTGAAAGGCTCAACTTCAGGCCCCAGTGCTGGTGACAGTTCAGTTTAAAGGAGGCTGTTTCCCTAAAAGAGCTTGGTTTCCAAGCAAGCATTTGTCTAGAAGGGGATGAGCCTAATGAGTGGACCCAGGATGGATACCTAAGACCAACTGGAGAGCAAGGTCTCTCTACCACCTCCTGCCTCATGTTCTCTGGTCCTGGCTAGTGACCTTGATGGTGACCAAGCCTACGATGACTACCTTTCCTCAGCCAGAGGCATTGAGATAGGTGGCAGAGGTTGCAGCTTCACCTCCCTCCAACACACACTAGTCATTCTTCTGCTACACATACTGAGTCTACCCTTTCACATCAGTGGTAGATCTGGGAGAAACACAGTTAGCTCTTCTAGTCCAGCTCATGACTACTAGGAATGAGCTAGTGGGCGCCCAGGAATGTTCCTAGACTTGCTGAATTTTGCACATCTGAGTGAGGGAGAGTGAAGTATTCTAAAATGTAACCTCCTGCTGTCAGGGCCCACAATAACTCCTATCAACTTAGAATGAGAAGTATTAGAAGGATCTCTGTACGGAGAATGGAGTGGCCTCTTATTCTGCACAATGGTGTGAGTGTTTGTGTCTCTCCCACATCACATGTTGAAATCCTAACCCTCACGGCGATGATGTTAGAAGGCTGAGACATGGGGTGGGAATGAAGTCAAGGCAATGGAGTCCTCCTGAATGGGGCTGCATGCCCTCATAAAAGAGATCCAGATATCTTTCTCATCCTTCTGCCATGTGGAAGTATGGCACTCTGTGAACCAAGGAACCAGACACCAAATCTGTTGACATACTCATCTTGAATTTTCCATTTGCCAGAGCTATGAGAACTTTGTGTTGGCTATAAGCCACTTAGTTTATGGCTTTTTTGTCATAGCACTTGAATGGACAGAGATATTTCACAAGGTTCACTCCCCTTTGAGAAGTTTCATGGCTTCTACACCCTGTTGCCCTTTCTGTATTTTTCCCCTAATCCTATACAAATCCCCTCTTACTTCTAGCCAGGCCCAGATGAACTATTTGGCTGTGACAATGTTGTAGGTATGGCAATAACAAAAGAGGAGGAAAAATATAAATGAAATTATGTAGGTAAGACTAGATTCATTCATCTTTGCTTAAAATCCCCTAAGAGGCCCCTGCCTGCCTCTCAGCCTCCTTCACGGGCAGAAGCCGGCTCTCCCCTCCCCATCTGGATACTCCTTTGTGCATGTCTGGGTTCCTGCAGCATTACATCTGTAGATGAGAGATGCCCAGCCATGGGGAGGCACTCCCCCTCTACATTAGAAATGGTGAGTCCCATCTACCATAGGTTTCAACCACAGTGTAGCATGCTTTTCTGAAATTCAGAGTCTGGAAAGCTACAACTTAGGTTGCTAAGTCTCCCTAATTACAAGGGTACTGATTCAGGAAGAAATTCTGCTAACTTTAGTCAGATTCGTAAGACAGAGCTGAGGCCAAGGCAGTTTTCTAGAGTTTGGCTAATGCTGTAGGAAACCTAGAGTCAAAAGACACCTTTTTATGCTTCACAGAGCTACAGGTGCAAACACCAGCTATAAGTGTATTTGAGGACAGCTGTGATAAAGGCAGCAATGGCCTTCTCAGCCCTAGCTTAAAGCTGGAAGGACATGCATTGACATGCAACTGGTCCCCAGTGATTCTTGCCTTCAACATCTGGTCAGGTGGGCATTGTGCATGGTTAGGGTATCATTCCTAGAGAGCCAACCTGGAGCTTACTCTAGCTGCATTTGATGAATTCTGGAAGCACCATGTTCTTATCTTAAATCATTTTCTGTTTAGTAAAACTTGAATGACTTCTGTTTCATGCAGGAACTTTGGCCGATATTCTCATTTATTCGGTTAATATCTGTTTTACTGACTAAGATCACTTGCCACCAGTAATAGTATCACTAAGCTTCTCTTCTGGAAAGTTAATAACTTAAGTACACGGACCAAAAAATTAGAGAAAAAGAAGGGCTACAAAGATAGCAAATATTTTGGCCCTAGCCCTTCAATTGAGGACTCAGGACATTAGAGAACCTGTACTGTAACATCCTATAACTCAGTGGTGTCCCAAATTTTCTGTTCAAGGAGATTATAGGGCCAAAGAGGAAGGGATCAATGATGTATAGTGTGCCTAAGGAGAGTTAGAGAGAAAACATTCTTTCAGGGTTTCACAGATAACAAACTCGTTAAGCAATGGCTGTGACTCATCCAGATGGCTGACACTGACAAAAGTTCTACAAAATGCTGTACATGGTTTCAAGGTAAATCCTGAGGGGATCTGACTGAGCTTGACGGATACAAAAGTTACATGTTTTGTTATATAGGTCTTGCTTTAACTTGGCCTTAACTATCCAGCAGAAAAGTTTAACCAAGTTTAACCATGAGGCATAAAAAGTAAAGCCAGATAAATATGCTGAGTTGTAAAAGGCTCAAGTCAACAGCTTCTGACAATGCCAGTTATGCTGATATCCCAACATCTATTCTAGGAAAGTTTGTCACTTTTAGAAGAGTTCTTGTCCAATTCACATGGCTGCTGCTTTATTTAATCTGAGATAACTGCAGAAAATGGCAGTGGGTGGGGTATAGCTTCTTTAACACAGAGTTTCTACTCCTTGTTGCCCCAACCAATTCCAATTCCTCAGGGATGTGCCCACAGAGTTGGAGGCCCAGCAGCCACAATGTGCTAAGAAATAAGAAATGTCCTGGGCTCCAGGGCCACCCAAGTCTAGGGGCATCAGGTTGAAAGCTGCTACACTGGCTGGGCTCTCAAAAATCTTTGGTCCCATAAATACAGCTCATAAAAAGCAAGGAGGCTTCCTTTGAACAGCTGGTTGGAAGCCCACGTCCTGAGCAGAATCTTTAGGAGGTAAGGAGGAGAGTAGAGCTCAGAGTTTCATCACCTTCTGGATTGTGAGAAGGCATAAAGGACACACGAATATCACACAGTTATGCTCAATAACAGGCCACGCAATATCCCAGCTAATACCTTTACATTCTAAATTACTTACAGATCATGTGTCAGACATGATTCTAGAACTTAGTAGTTTACAGTAGTAAGTGTTTATTATAGCACACAGTTCCTGAGGGTGAGGGATCTAGGAGTAACTCATTTTAGGTCTGCATATGGGTGTCAGGTCTGCAGTCATCAGAAGGCTGGGCTGAGCTCAAGATCCACCACTAAATTCACTCATGTGGCTCTTGGAGGAGGTTGCAGTTTCTTACCATGTGGGCCTCGCATGCCATCTGGTTCCCTCCACAGCAGAGGACTTGAGAAAGAGAAAGGAACAGGAAGGGGAGGGAGAGAGAAGCTGTAGTGTTTTTTATAACCTCCAAAGTGCCACATCATCCCTTCTGCCACATTCTATTGGTCACATCATATGCCCCTGGTGTAACACAGGAAGGGACACACTAGGTGTGAGTGCCAGGAGCAAGGATCACTGGAGACAATCTTGGTGGATGGTTGCCATGCACTCCCTTGGGTCCTCATTGCCTGGGCCAGGTGACTGCCCATGTCATGCGTGGTAGATGCTAAAGCTCAACATAAGTCAGGACTCCTAAACTTACAGCGTGAACCAACCATCAATCCAAATGCACAGTTTAGAACTTGGTGTCTAAAGAAACTAAGCATGTTTTCTGTCTGAAAATATTGCAAATTGGTTATCAGAATTGCTTTTGTGATAGGGAGAACAAAATTCTAAATCTGAAATAATGTTTTAAATATTTTCTTGAGCCTGGGGTTAGAATTGTTTAGTTCCTGCTTGTCTATGGCAAATGTTGATGGTGACCTTGTATGTTCTGTGTCCTTGGGTGTTTTCTGCCTGATCTTCAGATCAATTCTGTCCCCTCTGATAGATTTTCAAGGAGGCAAAGCACAAGACATCAGCCCATTAAGGCAACTTTGGAACCACTTAAGATGGGCTATTTCAAAAGGTACCAAATTCCCTGATCTTATAACTGAACCATTTAACTAGATCATCCTGTAAAGAGAAAATGCGTTAAAAATATCAGTTAATTACTTTTTTTTTAATTCTCAAGGCACAAATAAGTCCCAGTTAACTGTCTTTGCACATTTATATATTTAGACACTGGGGTATGACTCTCCGCAGCCACAGAGAGTGGGCAGACGCAGCAGCAGAGGACAACTGACTAAAAGGCGACAAGACAGGCCTCGCTGCTGAGTCAGACTCACTCACCTAAATCCGTTGCCATTTCCTGTGGCATACTTTGGGCGAAAAACTATAGGAAGAAAATCCCTGAACCAAGACCTCTCCCTACTTTTTCAGAGGTTACACACTGCTGGCCTTAGCAACATGACGTTCCCTGACTAGAAATGTCAACTAAACCTCAGGGAGGCCTTGTGTAAAATTCCAAAGGAGGTTCAATTTACAACATGCAAGCAAATAGCATTAAAGAAATTCAGGGAATAAATCTTAA
This sequence comes from Capromys pilorides, assembly GCA_004027915.1. NCBI lineage: Eukaryota > Metazoa > Chordata > Mammalia > Rodentia > Capromyidae > Capromys > Capromys pilorides. The sequence continues at coordinate 11,455 of PVKN010002518.1, read as the reverse complement.
TAAAGTTATAAAATCTTAGAGCTAAAATGTGGTAATCTGCCCACCACTGGGCATTTAGACTTTAGAGTTGACAATATGACAAATTCCTGCTTTGAGAGGGCCTGGTAATCCACCTATGTCACATCAAGTAGGTCAGATAGAGCTGGTTGATGCAGATGCATCTGCTAGCTATATGTTTCACTTTTCAAAATCTAGCTATGCAGCTAGATTCACAAGTTTAGAATCAAATATATTGGAAATTAATGAATGAGTAAGTGACAGAGCCAAAAAATTTTCACCTGTTAAGGCCAGAAATTCAAGTCGTTTGTCCATGGGGTAGGTCTTAGGTCCTATCTCAGTGTCTGGATTTGTATACTTTCAGCATCTCTGAAGGAAGATGAGTTTCTGGCTTCTACACAATCAGTATATTAGACCCAGTGAAGCTGAAAGAAGAGTTGCTACTAGGGGTAAGCGTGACGGCTGGGGAGACAGCTCAGTGGCACAAGCGCTTGCCTGGCAAGCACAGGGTCCTGAGTTTGATCCCTGGTACCCAAAAATAAATAAATAAATAAATAAATAAATAAATAAATAAATAAATAAATAAATTTTTGAAAATAAAGCATAAATTGCTAGATATAAGTGTGGATGGTAATGGAACATGACAGGGGAGTTCGCTCCCTACTCCCCAGAGGAAAGAGCTAACACCGACAAAAAGCAGACATGAACTCAGAGAGCTTGTAAAGAGAGGGACAAGAAACCATAGCAACATTCTTGGTTCCTGAGAGAGCTACTGAGCTAGCGCATTGCCGCTCAACACGAAGTCACTTACCCATTCTTTCATTCCAAACACACTGGAGAGTTGAATAGGTGTTAGCGATAAGGAAATGACACATGGTGCTGAGTGAAATCTGAGCAGTTTTTGCTGCAAATATTGAGCATTCACATGGAAAATTGCTGTGGTTTCAGTGTGTCCCTGTAAGACTTATACTGAAAATTAATCCTATCATGGTCCCATTGTGAGGCAGGGTCTTTAGGAGATGACTGGGCCATGAATGGACTAGTGTCTCCTAAAAGGACCTAACAGGGAGTGTCCCTCACTCTGTTGCCATGTGAATGCACAGGGTTTGTGTCCCTTTTGCTTCTTCCAAGGGAAAAATGCCATTGCAGGAAGATGCCAGATGAAAGCTGCCAGCACTGTGATCTCAAATTTCAATCTCCACAACTGTGAGAAAGTAAATTTCTGCTCTTTATAAATTACCCAGCCTCAAGTATTTTGTTACAACAGCACAAACACTCAGACTTCATGCTGGGCATTCTACATTCTCTGATTCTGTTTCCAGGTGTTGGTAAATAACCATGCCTATCTTACATTCATTCTACTCTGGGAAGAAGGCAGGGGTGCTTTATCTGCTTTAAGATCACAATCTTGATGAGCATAACCAGATGTTGTGCTTGTGTGAGCCCACGCCCTTTCTGGACTGTGAGGGATGGGCATATGCCAGTGGGGCATGCAGACAAACAAAGGACGTGTGATTCCTGAGGTGTGATTTTAGATTAGTGTTCAGGAAGACAGTGGGGAAGTCAGTGCCTCCTGGGGAGACAGGTGAGAGCATCCCAGAACAACCGCGGCCCCAAGTCAAGTCCTGCAGCATGGTTTTGGTGGAATTAAGAAATGACAATTCATGAGCAGGGAAACACCAATAAGGGTGTCTGTCCCCTTTTAATGCCATTGAGAAGGTAGAACTATTTTCTATGTGATAATCTAATCCTTTTAAAACCAGATATCTTAATTGACCAGGGGAACTTTGACTTTTTATAATTATATATCATAGGGCAATCTTTTGAAGTGTTTAGATTATTATAATATAGTTTGAGTATACTAAAAGATTTCTTCACATGCTGTGTGTCCTCCATGATACTTTGGGCTTCTCCCAAAGTTATAAAATCTCAAAATTAAAAGAGGTTGCAACGATCTTGCTTTGCCAAAAATGATTTGGGGCTCCTTGGTGCTCTATTGTTCAGAGTGCTTCTGTGGTTACACGCATGGGTTCAGTGGGATTGACCTAGGCCAGTAGTGAGATCCACAGCTGTACCCGAAAGGTCAGGACTAATGAGCCAGGTTAATGACTTATCTAAGGGCATAGATGAGATGGATATTTAATCTTCAAATGAACAGCTTTCTAATTTCAAAGGCAGAATCAAGAGATAGTTCTCTTTCTCTAGCTAAGTGGGAACTTACATGCAGAGCACCAACTTGTCAGATGAGAGGAAAAGTGGGTTTTGCTGTGTTTTTCCGAGAGCCTTGACTCTTTCAGAGGAGGAAGAGGTAGAATTATACTTTAGCTCAGGGAATGGATGCTGGAGCCTACAACTTAATCTAACCTCCATGTTCCTTAATTTTCTTCTTTGGAAAATAGGGCTAGAAATAAGATCTATCTATATACAGATGCATATAAAATGTTTGGTACAGAATTAAGTGTTAACTGTCACCTTTAAGAAGAGTGTAGTGTGTGTGTGTGTGTGTGTGTGTGTGTGTGTGGTGCTAGGAATACAAACTAGGGCCTTGTACACGCTAAGAGCACTTGGCTCTACAGTTGAGCTACATTCTCAGCCCAATATGATACCTTTAAAAAAAAGTAAATTAATCACTGTGCAGATGTTTGTTATAAAAATTTCCATAGGGATAGCAGAAAGCTGAGAAAATCAGAGCCAGTGATCCTTTGTTAGTCATTTGAACTCAAATTCAAAATATTGACTTGAATTCAGTCAATGAATCTAGCCCTTGGTGATATCGCCATAGACCTTGAGACTGAGTCCTGCTGATACATCGTATGTGCCTACCAACAACACTAGCTCTACTGGCTGAACTAATCGATACTTGACCTTGGGAAGGAAATGAGTATTTGATGAAGGTAATGGATCTGGGGAGTTGAGGAGAAAAAAAAAATCTCTTCTAAAATCTAATGCTGATCCCAGAATCAGCACTGGTATATCTCATAAGAATGACTTGTTGAATATCTGTTTTTGTTTTTTTTTTTTTCTTTGCAAGTCAATCTGGTCATGCTTAAGCCTGTACTTTGCTCAGTTCAGACAACAATTTCTGAAGCTGACTGGGTATTAGACACAGCGTTAGACCTTAGGGATTCAGAGCTGATGAGCACTTTCTGCCCTCAGAGCTCACAGCTTGGTTTGGAACTCCTCGGCAGAGATCTGAACCCAGAGAAGGGACACCTAGCCAGCTAAGTGGGCTCCCTGGCTTATTAGCCTCTAGCCTCTTCCATGTTCCCCTCATTAACTACATGGTATGATAAAACTTTTGGTGAATGTTTAAAATTTTAAAAAATTATAATAAAAGGCACAATGCCAGACCTAGTGAATAAAGTGGATGAAGACTTACCATAATGCCTCTAGGAATGTGCCTTTCCATTCGATGGCCTTAGCCGCACTTCACGAAGATGCTTATAAAAGAAGAGTTATAACTCTAGCTGGTAGGAATGCTAGGATAAGTGTGTTTGAAACAAGGTTGCGTGTTTTGAGGAAGATTAATGCCAACACATCTTTTACTATAATGATTTTCTTCATTTAAACATTCTCTGTATATCTTGGCCACTCTTTACTTCCCATTTCTCTGTTTCTCTTTTTAGAAAAACTCTTCAAAAGGTTTCTCTATCTTTACTGTCTCCAATTTCTCTCTTTCCATTCTTACTTGAATTTGCTCACAAATCTTGTCCCTTCTTTCTGCTGATATCCTTGTCAAGTCAGAATTTGTTTAAGTCTGCCAGTTCTCAGTCTTTATTTATTGGAATACAGTTGATCACTTTTTTTCCCCCATAAAAACACTGTAGTAGTTAGGCTTTGTTACTATAGTGAAGTACTGGTGGGAGTTAACTTTATAAGGAGAATAGTTTATTTAGCTCACACAAGTCTGAAAGTTTAGAGATGCACGGCTGAGCTCTGGGCTTTCTCAGCTCCATGGCATCATGGTAATAGCAGTGGTGAGAATTCAGGGGAGAGAAAGCTAGCAGGTTTAGCCAGAAAAAAAGAGAGAGGCTGAGCTGGGCCACGACTAGCATTTTATAGCAAACTTTATGTGAGAAGTCCCAAAGAACGACCTTAACCTCCTCCAGGGGAAACGCTTCAGTGATTTCCCACTGAGCCCTGCCTTTAAAGACGTTATCACTTCCCAGTATTGCCCCCCAGCCCTGGGAGGAACAAGCTGTTAACACAGGAAACTTCAGGGGACACAACACTTTCAAGCCTTCCCTCATCTGTCCTCTAGGACAAGCTGGAAGGGAATATTCCTTCATCTATTCCCATTTTTCTTCCTGCTATACTGGCCTCTTCGTAGTTTCCTCATCTCTTCTGGGCCCCCCCAGGACTCAGTCCTTAGAGTTCTCTTCTCTCCTCTCCTCCTCCCATCTCTCCTCTGTCCACTGTCCTCTGTCCTCAGTGTTCTCAAACAGTCTCAACTGTCTGTCAATGACTATAAATGTTTTAACTGTAATTGGAACTACTCTCCCAAATTCAAGATTTAGACAGTGAACTACCTTCTGGGATCAGTATTTGACAGTTTAATATACATTAAAAACTTTTCATGTTCCATAGTAGGGTGCTGATTTTTTTGTTTCCAGACCTGTTCTTCCTGCCATCTTTATATTTACTTGGTAACATCATACTCCAGTAACTTAGGCTCAAAGGTTTCTGAATCATCCTTAATTCTTCTTTACTCTCCTATTCTACACTTAAGTTGTCAGCATCTGGGTTTTTGTTGACCTGAATAATATTTGTAGAAAATAACCTCTTCTTAGCATCTATAAGCCCACCAAGCCATTTTCACCTCTTGCCCAATATATTACAATAGCTTCATCTTCATTGTCTCCCTACTTCCACCCTTGGCCTTTTTTCATTCTACATTTTTATGATTCTTTTTTTAAAAAATTAGAGAGAATAATAAATAGCTAAAAAAAAAATAGAAACTACACAGCATTTCACCAAACGAAATGGTGAGAATTCAACAATGGTTGTCACATTGTTACACTGCATATTGTTGTCTTCAAATTAGCTGTTCAGGTTACCAGATATAGGCATGCAAAATTGGTCAAAAAGCCCCCAAAAATTAAAAAGAAAAATTAAGCACTTATGGTCCTACTCTTCTCATAGAAGTTTATTAAAAGATAGATCATGTCACCCCTCATGTCTACCTGCCTTTCCCACGTGACTCCCATCTCAAAGCCTCAAGTCCAAGTTAAATTCTTACTGTGTCCTATTGAGTAATATCCCACTCTATGCATGTGTCACATTTCATCTATTGAGGGAGACTGTGGTTGTTTTTACCTTTCAGTTATTGTGGATGATGGTGCTGTGAACCTTAACAGAGTAGAATCTATTGCAATTCCTTTGGGTTTGTACCTGCAAGTGGAATTACTGTGCAATTTGATAATTTTATGTTTAACTTGGTGAACTGTGAAACTGCTTTCTATGGGAGCTGTATATTTTGTATTTACACAACAATGTAGAGAGGTTCCAAATCTTCAGATGCTTGCCAACACTTATTTCTGGTTTTGATAGCTACCTCTGCATAAAGCCTATTATTAAAGGAGTGAAGTATTCCCTGGTCTTCATTCTAGGGACTTTTCAGTCCCTCTGTGTGGAATGAGGGCAAGGACTTATTTCTATCTGTTTTGTCACTGCCCTATCCCAATGCCCTGGTCCCTATGGGACCCACATAGTGGCAAAAATGATTATGAAATGAATAAAAGATGTCGGACCTGTGACTTAATGGAAGAGTTGGCTAAACCAGGTAGGAAGGGAAAGGGAGAGAATGTTTAGAAAGAACATGTACATTGCTGTGGATTAGACCAGCTTAGTGAAGTGCATGAAGTGCCCCTAGAGGCTGGGACCCCACATTAACAAATGGGTCACAACAGTTTCTTTGTTTCACTTATTATTTGTCTCACCTGTATTCTTTAGCCCTAAGTTTGGTGTGTGTGTGTGTGTGTGTGTGTGTGTGTGTGTGTGTGTGTGTGTACTGCTAGGGCCTTACACATGTAAGGCAAAAGCTGTCACCACTGAGCCACATCCTCAGCTCAATTTGGGACGTTTTAACTCAAGTCCTACATACAGAAAGTTTTAAGCCTAAATGCCTATCTTGCTATCTCCTGTTGCCCCTCCATGGAATCGTGGTGGGCTGGAATCTCTTCTGTCTTCACCAGCACAGGGGCTTTCCCCAGACAATAATGGTGCCTGCACCACAGTCTGCTGCTCCCAAGAAATGTGGGGGTTTGAGGGAGCTGGGTGGGTTCACAGGGAGGGCATGGCTAGTGGTGATGATGCCAAGTGCTGAGGAAGTTTCCTTAGCCTTTTCCCATCCTCTTTGTTTTTAGCTCCACAAGGAAGCAGCTGGGTTGGAGACTTTTGGCACCTCCAGGGAAGGCAGAAAGTAAGGAAAGAGAAAAGTGGATATCTCTAGTCTGTTTTCTGAGCCCAAACTTCGCTGGAGAGCTCTCCAGGCTCCAAGGGGTGATATCTGAATGGAGTGTCTGTAGATGCTGTGAGCTCCCAACCACCCCGAGAGGCAGGCCCCTTGCTGCCCCATCCCTCCGCAGACAGGGAGAACCTGGATCTGAGTGAGTTATTTTGCAGCAACCTGGAGCCACCCCTGCTTCTGGCCTGACCCATTTTCCACCTACAATGTGACTCTAATAATCCCCACTCTGCTCTCCATCTTGCCTAGAGGCTACTAGAGTTCATTAGATTAAAAAATCTATAAACTACTTTGAGTACCTCGGAGGTAAGTGCTCTATAAGTACAATGTAATAATAATAATGCTACAATAATTACCTTGATTAATTTATGCATAAGACAGAAAAAAGATTCTTAATTAACGAACATTTGAACAGCATGAACACAGGCCCCATATATTGGAAAGTAATACCACCAGCAGGAGTTCTAACTCTGGGCCAGACTGACAAGGATAATGAGTCACCCACCCTCATTCAAGGATCCTCAAGGGATTTGTGCAATGGGCAGGTGAACATGCTCTGGGGCCAATGGTTGCAGAAGCAGACAGCAAAGGAGCAGTGTATTGGTATCCTAGTTCTATGCAACAGAGTTCTCTTGTTTCATAAACATAGAGCTGCATTTTGCCTGATGGCACTATTACTGGACTACAAGTACTTAAGAACCAAAAGTAAATTACACCATAAACTCAATAAAATGAATTAGTTTTAAAAATATTGGCAAACAAGTATTTATGGAATCACCCAGGGGTAAGTGGACATGTAAGCTGGAAGTGACTCTCTAATATTGAAATTCCTAAGAGCTGCTGGAGAGAAGTGTGGCCTTGGAGTTGCAGTGATACATTGGTGTGTTGCATGAATCAAGATAGATTTTCATGGCAACAAAGATCTCCAAAAAGTCAGCTCTTCTAAGATGATAAGCACCATACCATAGAGAGATTTTAAAAAGTAGTTCAGTATCAGTACAACTGCTGCAAAGCCAATGACCCACCTTCTTTTTGTTCAGCTGACATTGTCTTCCCAAGCAGAGGATTTAAATGGGTCAGTGTGCCACATTCAGTGTGAAGTACCTCTGCATGGCTGAATATGAGCCAGGTTTCTTTAGGGGCTCCCTGGTGCCTGGGTCCACTGTGTTGGCTGTAGTCTATGCCCTGGGCCTGTGTCAGGTTTGCTATAGTCAGTATGGCAAAGATGATTCAACCAATAAAGTGTCCTGAAGGAGTTCTAATGCTATATTTTGTAGAAAGAAACTGACGGGCAGGTCACCTTCTTTGATGGTAATCATATGCGCAGTAAGTAGCCCCTTTGCTTTAGCCTGTGCCTTGCAATTTCCAGCTGCATTCTCTGAGGAAAGCTGGAGGATCATATAGAGGCTGAGATGGCAGAAGTGATCTCTTCTTTATGTATTTAGTACAAGGTCTATAGGGTTTTATTACACAGATGGAACTTGTAGTGATCTTCCTGTTTTCAACCTCCCAAGAGCTGGGATTACAGGCATGCACCACCACACTCAGTCTGAATCGCCATCTCAGTGTGCCCCTGGAGGCAGGGCTAGCACAGCACACTGGGGATCGAACCTTAGTCCCTGCATCTGCCTAAGCAGGCACTTTAATCTGCTGAGCTATCTGACTGGCCCTGAGAGAGAAGATATATATATAAAACTGCAAGATAAATAATTTTGAGGTTATATGTAAGTGCCACTTGATCAGATTGCTTACTTAATATCTCACGTGGAACTGACATTCCTGCAGTAAAGAAACTTACCATTCTGAGAAAGCCAGCTGGGGAGCAGCAGGAGGATATAACAATGGGGGTTTTCACAGATAGAGTACAGCAGAAATACCACACAGGGAAGGACAAAGCAGTACCAGCAGAGGATTAGGGGGACACTGGACGGGAAAGTGACACTGATACACTTATCTACCTGAAATTTATGTAGGGCAGCCTTCTTTTTCTCTCCTAAGGGCCAAGATCTTTTGTTACTCATTACCCACAGTAAGTCTGGATGAATGCAATTGCCAGAATGCATAGACATTGAGTCTTTCTTTGCCTGTAGCTGGGTGGGATTGGGATATATAGGCTGAGCATTTAATTCAATCAGTCTAATAATTGATACACTTTTTCTGTGCTAGGCATGATGGTTAAATTATAGGAATGAAAGAGACACAGCAGGGGTCATTAGTAATATATAACCTATTTAGTGAATGTAAGCTATAACTGGTAGGATGCAGTAGTGCTCCTAATCTCAGGCTATTTTCTTTAACCAAAGACTTTCTGGTGCAACATTATATGGCCCTTTCATCAGGGAGAAATGACCTGCCCCACATGACGCTGGGTTCTGTCATGGCTAGCAGTAGTCAGTGAGGTATTATCTAATGAGATGCTCAGGTGGGTTTTGGATTTGCTTGTGCTTCTGATATTGCTTTGGCAACATGCCCTTTTTGGCCTGATAAAGGAGAGGGGATGTGGAGGGCAGATGAGTGGTCCAAATCATGCCAGTTGAGGCCCATGTAGCTCAACTATGAGTCTAAGCCCCCAGGTAAGAGGGTTCGGCTAAGGCCAGAAAAATCACCACTGACTCCAGCCTCAATCTCTGACCTATAAACTCAAGAGCTAAATGAGTGCTTACTATTTCAAGCCGTCAACTCTTGGAATGGTTTCTTGCAGTGTCTTGTGACTTTTAACATATATATGCAAAGCAGTCTTGATACAAATAGTACCAGTAAGTCTGTCTGATGTGGCAAAGATCACCAATTAGAAGACAGAAGCAGCTGAGTTCTAGCTGCTGTAACTTGAATAACCCCAGACATATTACTTTTCAACCCTACACTCTCTTCTCTGTCAGATGAAGGGATCAGACTGGATATTACTACTTGAGGTTCAAGGATTAATCTCAGGAGGCCTTTGAACCTTACGAAATTGGATGTATATATGTGGTGAGGTATGTAATTCATTAGAAGATGTTGATCTGCTTTCATCAGACCCTTAAACAGACTGTGGCCCCAGATGTCAGAGCCCCTGAAAGAGAAGCTTTTCAGGAATGACACCACCCTGGGTCCACTGGAAACTCATTTGACCCAGTGACCATGCTCTAGCACGTGAGTGAGACCACACTGTCAGATGCACTGGAAACTCATTGGGCCCAGAAACTAGGCCCAGTGTATGAGTGGAACTTCATCCATCAGGCCCAATGTGGAAAACTCCTGCAGAACACCCTACAGAGAGGCTAGAGACAAGACCCACCCAGCTGATCCAGGAGCAGGATATCTTGCCAGAGTAGCACAGCAGGTTCACCTCCAAGGACTGCAGCATGAAGAAGTGGAGCTCAGTAGCCAGACCCAAGTTATACCCACCTGGACAAGTTTGAATTTGGTAGATCTAGATCTGGTGCTAAGGTAAGAAATATACCAAAGCTCTACACCAAAGATAAGAAGGCAGGGCTATACAAAATGACAATGACAAGGAGCAAAACATGCTCTCAGGGCCTGAGCCCATCCAGAACAAATTCGGGAGACAATAATGTAGAAAAAAATTGGAAATCACACACCTGAAATCTCTGAAATAATAGTATCTGAAGTAAAGAATCAACTGCAGAAAGGTATAGAGGAAATCAGATCAGAAATAATTTCTGAAGTAAGAAAAGAAATGATAACTATAATGAAAGAAGTACTAAGTACTTCTAAAGAAGACATTGATAGAGGAGAACAGAAAAATGATGGAATCCTTGAATGAGCAATATAGGAAAGTAATAGATTGTATGAATCAGACTCAAAGTGCTACACAGGAAGTTAAAACCTCAATCACAAGCTGGCAAGCCTATTCCAATGAAAGTGAAAACAGACTTTCAGACCTTAAAGACACCATTGCAGCTAGTGAAGAGGTAAGAAGAGATCTCTTAAAAATAACTAGGATGTGGGAAAAAATAATTCAACATCTGCAAGATGATGCAAAGATGAACAATGTAAGACTAAGAGGCATCAGTGAGAAAGAAGGAGTCTGTACAAATGATAGAAAAAGAATATGGGCAGAAGTAATAGCAGAAAACTTCCCAAAACTTTCATGAGGAAACAATTTGACAATCAGGTAACCAAAGCATATAGAAGTCCAAATAACATCAACCCAATTAAAACCACACCCAGACGTATAATAATCAAGATCCCAGAAATTCAGCACAGGAACAGTATACTAAAAGCTGCTAAAGAAAAGAAACAGATCACATTTAAAGGAAAACCTATTAGAATAACAGCAGATTTCTCTTTACAAACCATCAAGTCAAGAAGAGCATGGAGCAAAGTACTTCAAGTCTTATAAGAAAACAAATTCCAACCCAGACTGATATACTCTGCAAAACTCTCTTTCAAGTTCAATGGAGAAGCGAAATAAATACTTTCATGACAAAGAACAACTAAAGAATTTCATGATAAAAAGCCAACCCTACACAGACTACTAAAAGATATTCTAGAGAGGGATCAAATTGAGCAAAACTCCATGAAGGAGAATGGAAAGAACCCATCAAATAGGGCAAACAAACACAGGAGAAAAAGAGGTACACAACAGCAGTCTTTCAACTATTTTTTTATATACAGCAGCAAAATATTTCCACCAACATATTCTACAAATGGACTTCTGCACGCTATGGGTCTATAGTATGGATATCAAGAAAATAGCAGTAACTCAGTGTCACAATTGACACCTGGCCACCAGTAAGCATCATGGACACTGCCCATGTACATGACATACTAGAGCTTTGTGCGATATCCTACCCCAAAACTGTTAGAAGTTCTGGCCACATATTTGCCATTCCAGTCTTTACATTATGTTTTATTCTTAGTAATTCTTTACTGTCAAGAAAACATTTTCTTAGTTTATATTTTTGTATATATTAACCTATTCAAGTACTATGTGAGTACTCTGAATTGATCACATATTTGTACATATGATACACAACATTATAGCCT
>PVKN010002517.1:27431-42164 GCA_004027915.1 Capromys pilorides | reverse complement strand
GTAGGAGCCCCAGAAGGGGGCCCAGCAAAGGGAGAATATAAGGGAGGAGCCCATTCCACCCAGTCCAAACAGGGTTTTCGAGGAGCTCTTGTCTTCTTTTTGTTAGTCTGTCTTGTAGGCTTTTGATCTTGTCTAAGATGATGCCCGTCTTGTTGGCGTAGAAACAGCATCGTTCCTGTAAAGCTAAGCAAATGCCTCCGTGCTCGGCAGTTAATAAGTCAAGACCTCTGCGATTTTGTAAAACTACCTCAGCTAAGGAGTTTAGTTGTAATACAATGTCTCGAATAGCCAGGGATATTTCTTGAATATCATCTATAAGCTGTTGAGACAACTTGGAGTATTTTGTGAGGGTGATAGCGATGCCCGCTGTGCCTGTAGCAAGCGCTCCTGAAATTCCCAGACCGATAAGAAAGGGAATTAATTCGATCGCTTTTAGATCGGCCAGACACAAAATCTAGACTGGGGATAGGAACAGGCTCATCTCCAGGGATGATATCTATATCTGGGAGAAGGATACCAAGGGTGCAGAGGCCCGTCCAATTAGTAGGCAAAAGGGTATATGCCAAGTTGTTACCATATATAAAGACTGAACTATTAGCGGGACATAAGGCATCAGTAATTATAGTAATATTGTCACATTGGGCAAAGGTGAGGAAGCCTACATCTATGGCATCAGTGTCATTATAGTTAGATTGCAAGCACTGTGAGAAATTAAAGAGCTATAGGTTGTACTCTAATAGGAGGCGTAGCAATGCAAGAGGGCTTTATAGAATAGGTGAGGTTAAGGGCTGGAAGGGCCAAAGGGATGGGAATCCCTGTTTGAAGGCATAGCCAGCAATCTTGTGCTAGATTTGGATTGGAGCTATTTAATACCCCAAAAGCGGAGGTAAGGATGTCGAAGGTTCGAGGGTCGATAAAAGTCTGATGCTCTACCGACTGAGCTAGCCGGGCTGTTTGCAAGAAAAGCAGGCACGGGGATTTTGAGCAGCCTTTAAAGCAGCCCCAATAGCCAAGCCCAACGCATGAGTGGACCCAATACCAGCGCAAAGTTTGACATAATCAGAAATGGAAGCCTTACCCTTATGAGGGCGAAGAGCAGCCTGGCATGCTGGGTTGGCATTTTCAAACGCCAGATATTTAACAAAGATACTTTTGCCTTCACCAGGCCCAAGTAACCTTTTCGCGGCATCAGTGAGGCGAGCAATAAAGCTGTTGTAAGGTTCATCGGGCCCTTGGATGACCTTAGCCAAAGAGGTGGTGGCCGGCCCTTTTTGGGGAAGGCTTTTCCAAGCGCGAAGACCAGCATGTTGAATTTGAGTCAGTAGTCCAGGGGGAAAATTTGCTTGGGTAATGTTATGTTGATAAGGCGCATTACCCAGGAGTTTTGCAAGAGACCATCCCTTTGAGGAAGCCTTTTCAGAATTTTTTTGAGCCAGGTTACGACAATTTTCAGTAAAAAGAGTCTTCCAAAGAACAAAGTCTGCACTAGAAAGAGTGGCTCGGGCCAGGGAGTACCAATCATTTGGAGTCAACCAGCGGTCACTGACATTTTCTAAAAGCGTCAGAGTGAATGGGGCCGTGGGCCCATATTTGGTACAGGCAGAGTTTAGCTTTTCTAGGACCCGCAGACTAAGTTTTTTATAAGTTTGTCTCGGGGGTTTGGGCTCCTCCTCATCAGTATCTTGTTCTTTACTATCAGAGTGAGGATCCCCGGGGATAACATTGTCTTTATTTTGGGGGTTTTCTTCCTCAGAGGAGGAATCTTCCGGAAGGGGGGTGAGGGAAGCGATGCGAATGGTATCTCTAGAGCGGCTACGCGTCACAGGGAAAGCCAAAAAAGGGTCCTTTTTGTGAGGGTCTTTTTTGGGCTTGGATTTAAGTCGGGGGACAGGTTTAAGTTGAGAGGCTATGGGCGGGCCTAATGGTAAGCTTTTTAGGGTCAGATCACGAAACTCATCATCAAGGGAATATAATTCTTTAAGGAGTTGTAAATGCTCACGTCTAGCCTGCAAGGTTTGTCGGAGGGGAGAAAGGTCAGGCACGGGCAGAGTCATAGGGTCTCCCAACATGGGTCCACAGAAGCGAGGAGAAGGAATATAGGGTGGCGGGCCAACACGCAAAGCGTGTGTGGCAGCCTGTTTGGGGTTATTAACTTGAGGCCAGTCAGGATCATGATGATGAGCGGCCTCATCTTCTAGGGTGGCCTCCTCCTCAGGGGTTAAAAAATTAGTATCTTCACTGGTCAGAAGAGAGGGGTAAATCTGTTTAGGAGCTGCCTGAGGGGCCTCAGGGGTAGGGGCAGTAGGGTCAGAGGCGGCCTTGGAGGTCAGAGCTGGGGGGGGATCTTTAGCGGAGGCATTGGGGATAGTAATAGAGACAGAAGGGCAAGCAGAGGGAGGATGACTTAAAGAGGGTTGAGGGGACTCTTGTAATGTCTTTTCACCATGGTCAATAACAGTCTGAACATCAGGAGAATGTCTATGAACCTTTAGAATGTCATTAATTAGGTTCCAATAGGAAAAGATGGGAACAGGGACCTTCTCTGGGCCAAATACCCTATAATAGTCATTAAGGCAATCTCCAACTCTAGCCCAACGCTTTTCATCAATAGTGCCCTCCTGAGGAAACCATGGACAGGTTTCTCTAATATAGCAAAAGAAGGTTTGTAGATCGTTTTTTTTAACCCGAGTTCCCCGTGTCTTGAGGGCCTCTTTTAGACCAGAGAGAAACAAATCCTGTGACGATGATGCCTGTCCCATGGCTCGTCACCTCTTACCTTGCGGCGAAACCGCTCGCCACGACGACGATCTGTCTCCCGGAGCGGGTGGATCCGAGGCGATCTGGGCTTCTCTTCCTAGCTGATCAGCTTTTCCTGGGAATCGGCGCTCCTCGCTCCTGGCTAGAGGGTCACGCCACGTTGGGCGCCAGTTGCCCCGACCCGCAGGGCTTCAATGGGTGCAGACCACCTAGGGAGGGGAATGAAGGGACAGGAGACACGAAGGAAGGCAGCAAGACAAGAGTCTGATCAAGCTGCGAAACTTTATTTTTTGGATAGGGCTTATATCCACACAGGGCAGGATGTGGGGGGCGGGGGTAATGGGGAGGTCCACAGGGTAATGCTAATTGCTTTGTTGCTAGGCAACCTAACCTATTGAATGTTTTTATCCTAACCGCCTGATGTTTTGAGCACTTTTTGCTAAAAGAGGTGTTAGGGAAGAGGAACTAGGGAATGCCAGCCTTTTGTTAGAGGTGCTTTGCTTTAGAGAAAAGGTCATGTTCCATGGCCCCTGACAACTCAAGAAATGGTGTTTTCATTTCTTTTCCATACCAATGACTGTGGGGCACTCAAAAGAAGCATGAGATGGGATCCTTGCCCTCAAACTGCTTACCTCATTGGGAAGAAAACCTTACAAAGGCAACCAAGACAGGGAATAAGAGAATACAATGTACTCTATCTAACTATAATAGGTAAGCCAGTTGTCTATCTGTTGATGCTAAGTTTTACATTGAGTTACCTGTTTATGCCAGAGATGTATTTTCTTGGATATGAATAGGTTCTTGTGTCTTAAGTCTTTCCATATGAGCTAAGTAAACAACCTTCCTACCTGCCTGCCTCCCCCCCCAGAGTTATTTTTATGATCAGAGCAGTTAAGTAAAAATAAAAGAAGCATAATTTGAAAAATAGACTCTGATAATCAAAGGAAACTGGAGAGACTGAGAAGTCATATAGACCAAGTACTTCTTCCGGACTGTCTATTCATGTGGCCCTCTGCCCCCAAGATAGCACCTTGATCAGTATGTACTCTGAGTTGGAAAGAGAGCGTATTCCACAGGACAGAAGTCCCAAAGGCAAAGAGGGCCATGCTCCCTCTGTCAAACTCTTGTGGTAGCATTAATCCATTTTTGAGAGTAGAGACCCAGTGGCCTGAAAACCTCCCTAACACCCCCCCCACCACACACACACACGCACACACACACACACACACAATGTTATTGCATTGTGAATTGTTTCAATATAAGAATGGGAGGTGGTGTCAGAACATACTAGATCCCAGGACACAAAGAAGACAGGTATTGCAGGCAAGGAAACAGTCTAAGTCAATCATCGAACTAGTCCTAGAAGCTAGAAGTCTTGGCCACTTAACTCATCCTGTTCCTTCTCCAAGACTCATTATTTTGTTCCTTCCTCTATACAGAAGAGGAGAGAAGAGCCTTCTATTGCATCCCAGCTAACCCTGCAAATCTCATAGACGAATATGGCCTGATATTAAGTCCCCTACTTGTAACTGAATGGCTCGAGAAGTCTTTTAACTTCCCTGGGCTGCAAAGCTTCACAAGAGTACCTGGTGCTCCTTTCCTGGCACCACTGCCTGGGTTGAGTATCTGGGGGTCTTCCTGGGTGATACTGGTGGATCCACCCTTGGCCGCTTATACACCCCAGGGAATAGCTTTTCAGTAAGTCCTGCCTGAGTCTCCATCCACTGTAGTTATTCAGAGGCTAGCCTAGCACAAGGAACCTTCAAGAGCTCTCCATGTGTCCACCCCTCCAGGGCCCTGGGCTCTTCCTAGAGCACGGGCATCAGTGAGAAGCAAGACCACCCCTCTTCCTTTAATTAATTAATTACTAGGCAGCTTTTTATTACCACATTAATTAACAGCAAGCAGACAATCGGCATTAGCTTATGCAAGCTGCAAAGTCATTAATGGTTCTTTCCTCACTAGTTGTAGAACATTCACTATAATAAATCTCGATTTGAATATAATTCTCCTTCGTTTCCATTTATCCCTAATGTAAGGCTGAAGGCATTCTTTGGACATATGGGGATTAGAAGGATTGAGCAGCTATGCTAGGTCTACCTGAGACAAGGTAAATATTTATGGAGCAGATGCATGAATTTAAGAAGTGAACAAATGGAAATAAGTGACAAAAACTCGCTATGTCAGTAGTAATGGCCACAGGTTTGCCACAGTGAAACTTCCCCTCACAATCTCTAGCACACTCTCTGCTGTGTATGCCTAGGGCTCTCGGGAGACTGCTGCCTGCACCTCTGAGCCTGGTGTTCTCCTGTGCTGGGAGGACAGGCCCCTGGCCATGTAGGAAGCAGCAGCTGCCACACCCTCGCGCCCCCATCTCCGCTCGCTGCCAGGGCCATCCGCCCTCTGTCCCCTTCATCATCTCCCTCTCTTTTCACAAAGCTCCGTGAACTGTGATCAAACCTAAATTTAATCCTTATTGGGAATATCACTTTCAGAAATACATCAAATGCTATCTTTTGTGCGTATGTCTCTTAGAAACCTTTCTCGTGACATAATTGCATCTGAGACGGGGACCCCTTCATGCCACAGCCTGCAGGGTAATTGCTGCCGTCACTGCCACATTGAAAGGTTTCCAGGGCTCTGTGGATGGAGGAATGCGTGAGAACCGTGGCCACGCTCCCTCTGCTCCTGCAGCTGATGATCCTGTTTGCCTTTAATCACATGCCCGAGGATCCTTAGCTGGGACCGTGTAGCACGCAGCTGAGCCCAGCGGCCCATCCTGTGCAAGCCCGTGCATGCGCTGCCCGAGAGACCGACGCGGGGGTCATGGAGCAAGGAGCAGCCGGGGCCCCCGGGTCTGGTGCCTGCCGTTTGGCCATTCTCTGCCTCAGTTTCTTCATCTTCAAAGTGATACTTTTGTCACCTTCCAGGATCGCTGTGACAATTGAGTTATATAAATTAGTGGGTACGAAGAGCACAACAGTACCCAACGTGAAACAGGTAACTGGCAAAATGTCAGATGATGTGGGACAAAGTTAGAGGAGGAACATTTTGCTTTGGTTCACAGCGTGCAGAGGTTCCAGCCCACAGTCAGCTGGTTCTCAGGAAGGCAGCACGGCAGAGAAAGAGCAGTGCGTGGCATGGCAGGCAGGAGGCAGCGGGGCCAAGGGAGGGTGCGTACACCCTTCCAGGCCACCACCTAGTGACCCACCTCTTCCTACTGTGACCCAGTCACCTCCCAATGCCCTGCCTATGAGCACAGGAGGCTCTAGGGGACAGTTTAGATGCAAACCTGGCAAGTATAACAGCCTAGAGAACCTTTGATGCCCTCTACACCTACTCCCCACACATGCGTGCCCAAAGCCACACTTCTCCTGGGGACTTTGGGGCCAGGAAGTGTCCCGTGCGGTCATGGGATGGTACCTTTTTGCCTAACACTGCTTCAGTGGGAGTCCCACTCACACCCTCCCACCATCTTGGGCCCCCTGTGTCTACCCTGTCTCTACTTTCTCCCCAAGATTTTCTCTAATCTTGGAAGTGGGCTTTGCCCACATGTGGGGCCACCCAGACACGACAAAGAGTGAACGCCCCTGGGAGCAGCCCTCGGCTGCAGATGGGGAGGCGCTGCTGAAAGGCCACACCCGCTCCATCCTCGGGCGCGTGGTTCTGTGAGCATCCCTCTGCCGGCTTGGTATAACACTTTGTGGCTTGGCCTTCTTCGTGCCTCACTGCCTCACTGTCCTACTCCTTCTCCAGTGTTTGCATCACCCTTGGGCCTAAACTCTTCTCAAGGTTTGCTCCTAGGGGATCCAAACAGGATATTTGTCCTGGACACAAGAGAACAGCGGAGGAAGTGTGGCCCCAGGCACCACCTTTCCCAGTGCCAAGCACAAGACAAGGCCCTGCTGCGTTCTGGGGGGGAGACACAAACACTTACACTTACTGTGATGGCTGCTGTGGAGAGGGAAAGGCCACCTTCCGGTTGCTGTGAGGGCTGAAGATTCAGTTAAATCAAGTATCAAGTTCCAGGCGACCTCTTAAAGCTCACCTCACACTGGGCAAGTGTTTGCCATATGCTGGACTCCGGGCTGCCATGCTGGGGTAAACCAAAGAATGAGACACAGCCTCTGCCCTTGAGGCACTGTGGTGAATGGCAGGGAACAGAGACAGGACAGTCCTGTGGACGCCAAAACAAAGGTTTCACCTTTTTCATGCCAAGAAGAATCCACATTTCTATTCCAAGGTCTGAGACCTTCCAGGGGGCGGGGTGAGGAGGCGGAGGAGGCTGAGCTGCGTGCTATTGTTCATGCTTGGCTGATATTTAATCAGTTTGTTGGGTTGTAATTGAGAATACCGCTCCACAGACACATAAATTGAAGTGATCAAGTCAAAGCCAGTGGGTCTTCCTCATTTATCTTACAGTAGCGATAACCTTTTCATTATTGAAATATAATTGCCAAATGAGATAGTTAATATTAAAACAGAATTAGCGACATGAGCTCAACATTTGGAAGAAATTTCTAATAGGGCTTTTTATGTCTGCAGCATTAGTGCTTAGTCCTGCCACCGTGCTCACTGATGGCTGCAGCTGGGTGAGGGGCCGGTCCTGGCTGCCCTGCTTCTAGAAAAGGGTTCCTCATAGGTCCTCTGGGTATGTCAGCAGCCCATCTGGACACTGTCCAGGCCTGGGAGACGGGAGGCTTTGTCTGACCCAAGTGTCTCAGTTGCTCTTCTCTCATTGCTGGGACAAATACCTGACACCCAAAATGAAGGAAGGAAAGGTTTATTTAGATTGCAGTTATTGGAGGTTTGGGTTCATGCTCGGTTGGCTCCAAGGCAGAGAGGCACATGGCAGAGAGCAACAGTTCATGGTGGTGGAACAGCAACAATGGCAAGAAAGAGAGAGTCTCTCTGTCTCACTTATGTCACATTCAGGCTATCAGCTCCAGGTTGGGTGTGGCACTCACACCCATAATCCCAGCAGTACTAAAAAGACCTATAATCCCAGTGGGTCACCCATAATCCCAGTGGATCATAAATTAATTTGAACTGTAGAAGTCCTTCCCCCATGACTGCATGAGGCTTTGAGGGTACAGCTGAACACAAACCATGACACCAAGTCACAGGCCATCGTTGGTCTGTTTAACAAAGAGATGTTGTCTTCTGGGAAAGCAAGCTGGGACTACATGAAGAAGTCACATAGTGTAAAGCGAGGACTACAGGACGGCAGTTCCCTCAAAGCTAGACGTCTGGCAGGGCGGTAGGATGTGGAGATCAGCAAAGGGGTAGAAGGCCGAGCTCACACTTGCCCGGAGGCCTTCTCGCCTGCCTCTTCTATCAGCCCACGTGTGTGATGCATACTGACTCCATCAGAAACGGAGCGCCCGTACCTGCACCCGTCCCACCCCCATGCATTTCCTCCTCCTCATCCCGTCCCTTGGTCCCCCCCTCCTTTCCCATCACCACAACGTTGACCTCCTTTTCCTGTCATCTGTCTCCTTTTGGTTCTTGACACTATTTCTACTTTACTATTTATACATCTCGGAGAAAGCAAGTGACACAACTTTCTATGTCTGAGTTACTCCGCTCAGCAATACAGTCTTCAGGTGCACACATTTGGCTGTATATCCCTCCTTATGGCTGAGCAGTGCTCATGCGTGTCTGTGTGTGTGTGTGTGTGTGTGTGTGTGTGTGTGTGAGAGAGAGAGAGAGAGAGAGAGAGAGAGAGAGAGAGAGAGCTTTGCCTTTCCCCTTTGTGCCCTGCCCCCAGTCTCCCTGGGCTTACCTGCGTCTCACCCACCCGTCCAAGGAATCCATTTGGAGGACAAAGCCTCCAGGCGCCCTGCAGCTCCCAGCACCGGCTTCCAGCCTCACCCACCGTCTCGCGTCCACCCCTTTTATCCCACCTTGTCAACAGCCCTGCCAAGTCTGCGAACTTGAGGCCATGAAAAAAATCTCAGGACCTTTCAGCTCCTGGCACAGAGCCTTCACAGAGTGCAGAGCACAGTGTGCAGAGGGTGGTTCATAAATATGTGCTGAAATAATAAACGGGGTACAGTTGTGCTTCCAGAACAAAATAAAAGGAGAGCCTCCCTTGGAGGGCTTCCTGGAAGAGGGGCTAGTTAAGCAGAAAGATAAAAAGTAGGGACAGCAGCACCGGCTATTGTGGGCACTCGATGGAAAATGGCACCACGGGCTGTTTTGGGGTACAGGCGTTGGGCTTTGTAAGGGACCAGTTGGTCTGTTCTGTGACCTCTGTTGATGACTTTTTTCTTTCATCCTCTAAATGAGAGAACAAATGCGCAGTGTGGTGCTCGGCCTAGCAGCCAGACCCTGCGCGCGCTCGCTTCCGTCCTTGCGTGGTGCTGCCTCTCTGCAGCGCTGGTCCAGGCCTCAGAGGAATTCATTGGCATTTCAGGTGGAAGAGTGTCGCGCAGCCAGAGACTGCCTCTGCCTGTCTCTGCCTGTCTCTGCCTGCCTCTGCCTATTTCTGCCTGTCTCTGGCTTCACTCGTGCTTTTCCGAGGCTGTTACCCAAACTATGAGATCAGGAGTTCCCAAAGAAATGGAATCTAACAGAACGAGGGCCTGGGCATCGGGTTTCCACTCTAGGTCATCAGCCTTCTCATCACGGAAACACAGTACCAACCCCCACAGCCTAAGCAGAGAGGTAGAGGACGGTCTAGGTCTACACCATAATCCATGCTGTAAGGCCCAGGACAAAACCACACCCCTCGCTGCGCCCCCACTTGCCCCTCTCTAAAATAAGGGGGTTGTACAAGCTCATCTCTAAAGTAATCTCAGTTTCATCAGTCATTCTAAGACTGGCAATTTGAAAGTCTTGGTTAAAAAAAAAAAGTAAAGGAAGTCAATGAGTAACATGTGGGTCCGCTTGGTGGGTGTGGATCACCTCCATTCCTCCTGCCAGGCCTGGCTCAAATCACATTTCACATATTAAACTCATTCTGAAAATAAAGAGGAGGAACGTCTCTGGGAAGCAGGCGAGCCTGTTCTGAGTTCTCTCTCTCTCTCTCTCTCTCTCTCTCTCTCTCTCTCTGGCCACTCTTTCCTCTTGAGACAGAGATAAGCACGCCATTTCAATCAGGCCTGGGTTCCATTTTCTTATCTTAAAACTATCTTCTGCACATTATAAATAATCAGCTTACGAGTGAACCAGGCCAGGCACATGTGCGTCGGGGGAGGGGATCCCTGGATGGCAGACAGGACCCAGGCAGCAGGCTTGGGCCTCAGGCAGCCCTCACGCGGGCCGCTCCCCGGGCTCAGGAGAACAGAAGCTGGGGACTGGCCAGAGGGTTAGCATGGGCGGTCACCTAGTTCATGGTGTAAACCCAGCCCTTCTCAGTGAATGTGACCACCGCTCATGATTGCACTGGGACATTCAAGTTCTTCCCTGGCCCAGGTGGAACACGTCATCCAAGCTGTTTGCTCAGGGAGAAGAACTTAGCCTAGGAGCTCTCAGAGTTGGGTCCGTGTGTAGAATTCAATGTCAAGGTGCAGGAGTGGCTCCGTCCCTGTGCTCCAGCCCCCGCTGGCAGCTGTCTGGGGCCCTAGCCAGTGTTCTGGTGCCAGCTCGCGGCCCCTCAACAGTGAGGACCGTATTTCCTCCCCAGCAGGACCTGCAGCATCCTTTGTGGAACCTGCTACATCATGTGTGCAAAACCATGATGGATTTTAAGATAATGACAAGTGTGTTAAATAGTTGTGGGGTCCTTCAGAGCCCAGGACCCCAGACGACCCCCTAGGGCAGGACCTTGCTGCCGGCCCTGCGCCCTGTGGGCTCAGCCTATCTGAAGAGTGCTGCTGGGGCCCTTGCCACCTACCTGTACACAGCAGCCCCTGAATCTTACAAAAAGGAGCAAAGTAAGAACATGCCTTTGCACTGCCAAAAGCAACTCCAGAACAACACCTCCAAGCCAGATGGGCTATTTCTGCAGCCTTTCTTCACAGAGCTTGGGTCTGAACTGCTCTTGCTTGTCTATGACTGTCTGAGTGCGTGCAGCCCAGAGCTGCCCTACAACCCGCCGGGGGAGGGCTGCCCTGTGCCATGTAGGAAGATACTGAGGTCTGTCGTTCTGGACCCAGCTCTGCGCATCCACCTGAGTGAGTGACAGTAATGGCTCCCTTTGAGCTCCATGCCAAGAACCACGCTGTGCGCCTGCAAACATCGTGTCTGCGCTTGGGCAGTCCTGGGAGGCAGGTCTTAGTGGAGGCATCTGAAATCAGGGCCGTGAAGGAACTTACAGCAGTAGTTGTTGAAATGAGCCCAGACACATCTGTCCGAGTCCAAGCTGTGCTCTGACCAGCCGTGAGCCCCTCTCCCCTCCCAGCCCGCACAGGGTCCTGTGGTGAACCCCTGAACCCACTGGGAGGCTGATGCTGCTGCTTGCCCCACAGACTTCTTCATGCTCATGTAACTGTGAGCTTGTGTCAGTTTGTACCTCCTAGGCATTAGGAGGTACTGAGTTTTCTATCATCTGGGCTATTGGTCTGTGCTTTCAAAACTTTAAATATCTACTGGATTTATATCTTCAGCCCAGAACTCTCCTCCATACTCTAAACTCCAGTCTCCAACCACCCGTTGACATCTCTCTTAGAAAGTTTAGAAAACCTCCCAACATAACGTCATTAACTCAGAACTCAGAACATTTTCAAGCCCTGTGTCTCTCCAGAGTCTCCCCAGATGGGGAAACGGGCAGATCTACCTGCTTGCCCCTGTTAGAAGCCCACGTCTCCTTCAGTTTCTGCTTACCCTTCAGCTTCCATGCCCAGACCTTCAGCAAGTCCTTTTAGCTCCACCCCCAAACATGTATCCTGATTCTGTCTTCCTGTCTCTACCTATAACCTTAATTCAAGTCCCAGTAGTCTCTCATCAGGCTCCTGGTATATCTGTTTACTTTTTATGAATTTATTCTTGCCTTCCATGGACATTGGGAAGATGTAGACTCTAGCATCCTGTCCCTGCATAACCTTTCTGTGAGCTCCCTTCGCTCCTGCAATAGCTGCTCTTCACTCCTGAGCACTTGTCTCTCCCACAGAGCTCTCCTGTGTCTGTTCTAGCTCACTCCCTACCCTGCTGTTCTACTCATGCTGTTCCACCCATGTCAGTTCCTGGGGCCCATGAACTGACCCTTGCCATTTGCCCTTACATGTGCTGCCCCCCTCTTGGCATACTCCTCTGTCCCTTGCCCTTCTCATCTCTCACCCTAATTGTGGCCTGCTTACGAGTTCACTCGACCATCTCGCCTCCCTTAGCATCCTCTCTCCCAGTGTCCTGTCAGTTGATGTCCCTCATGGCACCTAAGACCACTCCTCCACAGCATTCCCTTCGGTTGTCCTTACTGCCCTGCTCCTCCCTTGACGGCAGGCTCCATGAGGGCAGGAGCCAAGTCTCTGTGATTCACACAGCGCCTCTGGCGGTAAGCACAGCGCCAGGCAGAGCAGATTCTCAAACACTGTAGCATTCCTGCCCTCTTACAACAGGCCTTCCTGGAAAGCTGCAGAGTCATTTTCTTACCTGTTGTTTTAATTGAATAGGATTTGGCACTGTGGAAGGGTTGGTAATAAAGGCATCTCTTGGAGTACACACACACACACACACACACACACACACACACACATTGGCCTTCTCCTTATGACGTCAGTTGCATGAATTTTCTCCCATACTGTGGTGATCCACAATATGAAATGGAGAGGTAGCCACCCCGCCCTCTCATGATGGACACCAGAGGGAGCAGAGCATCATTTGACTAGTATGGACCCCAGCACCACTCGGTGTGTGGCAGAAGCCCTTGCACTGGCCATGACTTTGACCATGGACTTGGAGCTGTGCTGCCTCAATTCCTCATCTCTACAATGACCTGAAGAAAATAGTTCCTGCCACCTGTGGTTCCCGTGAGGATTCCATGTTGTCTCAGCTACTTTTTACTTTGTGCTGGGACAAAATACTTGACACCCAAAATAAAGGAAGGAAAGATTTATTCAGCTCACAGTTACTGGAGGTTTCAGTCCGTACTCAGCTGGCTCCAAGGCAGAGTGGCACAGGGCAGAGGGCAGCAGCTCCTGGCAGCAGAAAACAGCGAAGAGCAGAGGAGGAGCAGCAGCTGCAGCTCCTGTCGGGCCTCCCTCCCTTCCTTCCATGCTGGCTGTGAGGACTGGAGCTCCTCCAAGGAGGTGGCAGGGGCTTCGAAAAGATCGGGGCTTCTCTGAGGAAGTGGCACACAGAACA
The DNA here is from genome assembly GCA_004027915.1 of Capromys pilorides. NCBI lineage: Eukaryota > Metazoa > Chordata > Mammalia > Rodentia > Capromyidae > Capromys > Capromys pilorides. The sequence continues at coordinate 29,162 of PVKN010002517.1, read as the reverse complement.
CTTCCTCATCCTCTTTATATACTATCCACGTGTCGAGTTGTCTAGGACGCCCTCCATCCCCGTGAGCCCCGCACCCCAGGGTGTGGAACCCCCAGTCCAGCCAGGCCTTTTGCTTGCCAAGGTGACACAGGTGCCAACCACGACACATGTGTCACTAGAGGGTGCGTGAGCTAGCAGTCCCTGGCACTAGTACCCAATGCCGAGATTCTTAGAGGTATTTTCTCCCAAAAGCCCAATTTTATTCCAGTTCAAGTCAGCAAATGCTTTTGTGGCTCTTGGCCAGTGCCAGGAGTTCTGGCTCTGAAGGAGCCTCAGGCTCTAGAGGACGCCACATAAGTAGGTGGAATGAAGCAGAGCAGCTGGAGCAGTGCCAGAGCAATCCCAGGACAAGCAGATAGTACGGCAGCTGCCTGCAAGCCCCCGGCCTTGACCTCCAGGCGGTAAGCTGTGCTGCCACTGACCATGGCTGTGGCCAGGGGAGAAGGACTCTGCTTCCCCGCTTCACCCCTCCCAGAGTCACTGGCTCTGTGGATATAACTTGATTTGCAAGTGGCAGGAGAAAGCCGTTCTCCCCCCCGACTCTCACTCAGCTGTCGCCTGGACCCCGGGCTGCTGCCTTTCACTCGCTCTCCCCCAGAGTGCTGGTGGCCACTGAGCAATTAGAGTACTTGGGGCCTAATGGAGTGGAGAGGCATTTCCTTTGCCCTGGACCCAGGAGCGTGACAGTTACCGGCTGCTGACGGCAGACATTAAGGAGAAGCATTTTAACTGATTAGAACATGCATATGCTGTATTGGTTTAGTTCAGGGTATTTTGGAACAAATGGTGCTACCATGGTGGACCTTAATTAGATAATAAATGAATAGAAAAATGGATTCCCAGGTTCCAGCGGCCTCCCCCCATGCCTGCCAGCACTGGCATGGCAGAGGCTCCTTCTTGCCTTGCTAATGAGCTAGGAAGGGGACAGAGAGCTGGGGTCCTCCTGATACAGGAGCCTGTAGATCACGTTCAGCTGGATGCTGGGCCAGAGGGCAGCCCTCGCTTCAGAGGGCACAGCGTAGCTTCCAAGTCCCAGACGTGCTCGCCGCTTTGCCATCCATTCTTTTAATAAATATTATGGGCTTCTTCCTTGGGCCAGAGACCGTGCTTCACACTGAGGGCATCAGCACCAAGACCCATGCCCTCGTGGACAGGTGAACGAAATAAGTAGGCAGGTCCCAGAGCTTGATACGGTGGCAGCTCTGTCACTGGGACAAAATCCCCAAGAAAATCAGTTTAAAGGGGAGGAGGTCTACTTCGGCTCCTGGTTTCAGAGGTAGCAGGCCATGGCCACTGGCTCTGTTGTTTCCAACGAGGCAGAGGTCACAGAGGAAGCCAGTGGCAGAGAGGTGTTCTGGGAAGAAGGAAGAAGAGAGAAGCAGGGAGGGTGAGAGGGACTGCTCGTGGGGCTCCTCGCCTTCTACCTTTGTTCTAGTGGGTCCCTGCCCTGTAGGATGGCATCACCACTCATATTTTTTTTTTTTTAGAATTTTATTTTATTTATTTATTTTTTTAAATTTTATTTATTTATTTATTTGTTTGCTTGTTGTGTTTGTTTGTTTCTTTATTTATTCATTTTGTGGCTGGCTCAGCCTGCCCTGGTGGTGGCGCTGGCGCAGCATGTGGTGCCGGGGATCGAACTGCAGTCCCCGCAGTTGCCTGAGCCCTCCTAAGCAGGCGCTTTAGACCACT
>PVKN010002517.1:0-27331 GCA_004027915.1 Capromys pilorides | reverse complement strand
CCACTCATATTAAGGGAGTTCTGCCCTTACTTTGCCAGCCCGTGTGCCATTTGTCTCCAAAATTCCTCCACAGACTCACCCAGAAGTAGGTTTGCTGATTCCCCGGGTGGTTCTCGGTCCAGTCAAGATGACGTCAACACTAACCCTCACAGTGCAATAGTAGAAAGGGTTCAAGGGCAAAGGTCCACAGGGGGGCTGGGCAATGGGAGCTGAGGAGCTAGTGCGTGGGGGGAGCAACTTCCAGTACAGTGACTGAACAGTGGCTGAGGAGGTCATGACTGAGCCAAGAATGGGCAGCACCCAGGAGAGACACCACCCAGGAAGAGAGACGGCCCCGAGGCCCAGGACTGCTTGTGATGTGAGGGGCAGCCGGGAGGCCTGGTAGCCCTTGGAGCGAGGGCAGGGGAGGAGGGCAGGAGGCTGGCCACCAAGCGTCACTGCAAACCCGGGCGCCCTTGGCCTGCACGGCAGCAGCTCTGCTGATCCCTCGCGGCCCCTCTGCTCCAGGGCTGTAGAAAGGCAATGGACTGAGAGCCCACCCGGAGGGCAGGGTGGGGACACACAAAGTCTGCACTGTGGCAGCAGGGCCCAAGGCAAGGCTCTGTGGAGACATGGAGCCATCCGCTGTCCCTGGCTAAAGGGGTCTCAGAGCATCTCCTCCATGGGTGGATCTAAGAGGCCCCTGGAGGTGTTGGGGATCCTCGCCACCCCATGTGCAGCGGGCAGTGGGGCGAGGCAGTGGTGCTCCCATGGGAGGCGAGACAGGAGCCCTCAGGAAGGCTCTTCTGTCCCCTGAGGGCCACTGTGCCCTGGAATCTCCCCATGCAAAGCAGGACCAGAAGTTAGACACCAGCACAAGAGCGTTCCTGAGGTAACCATGCCAGCTGTAGCCACATCAGCCCCTCACCTCCCCTGACAATGTGCCAGGTGGCAGTGGCCGCTGGGAATAACCAAACTCGGCTGCCGTAGGGGATTAGGAGGCTCAGGTGCCCCCTCTCTGGGGTCTCTGTTGCCCAGAGCTTCAGGGACATTTGCAGGAGAGAGAGGAGGGTGGAAAAGGCACAGCAGCTCTGTAGCCAGGGGCAGACAGGACTCGCAGTCCGAGAGTGAGGGCCGGAGCCTCGGCGCTGCTTCTGCACCAGGGGCCTGGGAGATATGGTCCTAGGCAGGCAGACGCCGCAAGGCCGCATTGTGCGCTCCGGAGGGCGAGCAAGCGTGGGGGGCGGGGCTGTGTCTGATGGGAGAGTACGCTGCAAACCCAGCGCCCTCACCCCACACCCCGCGCCTCACTCGGCTTAGCAACCACGAGAATCACTGCCTTCACAGTTTCAGGAAAACTTGCGGCTGTATAAGAACTGAGAGGTCAGTTGAGACTTAGTAAATAAGCATTTACTGAGCTGGTTTGTGACTGACGGTGAGAACCCTGCACCTCAGTCCCTTTCTCTGGAAATAAGAGCGCACACACTTGCTTTCCCAAGGATCAAGGGGAGACTTTGGGAACCATGGGAGGCGCTCAGTTAGCAGAACCACCCACCTCCCTCGTCCTGGGCTTCCCCAGAAAGAGCGGAGGTCCAGGGTGCTGTGGCAGCCTTCTCTCTCTCTCTCTCAGCACCCCGGCCTGGAAAATCCGGCCATCATCAGAAAGCTGAACGGGCAGGGTCCGAGCTGGGCACGGCGCTTACGGTGATGGCACTAGGTCTTCCTGATGGGTCCGACTCCATGCGCCCCAGGACAACAGAGACAGCCCCGGTCCTCTGGGCGTACACGCCATGGGACTTTGCTCCTCTGAGGGACGGCGGGCTCACTCGATGCTGCAGCAGCCACCCGGCTGCTCCCTGCCAACTTCTACACAACGGTGCATGGAGTGGGGAAACAGGCTGGGAGTCGCCGCCACAGGGGGAAAGAGGTTGCAGCTCAAAAAGGAAACTGGGGGAAGAGCAGGGACCACAGTCTTGTGCCCTGGGTCAGAGTGACAATCACAGTGGTAGGATTTCTGAGAGGCAGTAAAGAAGAGGGGGCGGTCCTCTTCCTGAGGAAGTTGCCTGCTTCACTTCACGCTTGCCTACCGACCATGCCAGTGTCTCGTGGTAATGTCCCTGTAAATTGTGTTCATGTCTGGCCGTAAATTTCTTCAGCCGTCAGGGTAGTGAGGAAAGGATGGCACTGGGTACTCAGCTGACTCCGTGCAGCCAGACATGGGCTGTCAGGCAGGGGAGGGATGGGTCCCCCCGGAGGCGTGGCCAGCAGCAGGTGCCAGGGAGAGGGAAGCTGTGGGCGGAGGACCGACCCACATCCCCACTCGGGAATCCAGGCACGTACGTAGGCCAGGTCTTGGGAGAGGACACACAGCGCCGTTCTAGCAGGCCCTGGACGGACCACCAGAACAGGCCCTCGGACACCCAGGCCCAGTGCCAGAACAGGTCTAGGACAGAAACTCAGCAGAGTTCGCGCAGGAGCTGAGGGCAGACGCGGAAGGGCGCTTTCTGCTGGGGTCTCTGCTCTGGCCTTCCTATCTCCTGGCCCCTGCGGGGAGGGACACCCCCAGGGCCACAGAACCCAAAAAGACACTTCTGCACCAGTGCCTCCCCATCCAAGTCTCCTCTGAGCCCAGTGACATGAAGTATTCGTTTCCTCTGTTTCTCCAGCAACGGCCGCCCCCTCCCCGCTGACTGTAAGTTATTTGGGGGGGAGGGGCAGACACCACCTTTTTAACTGTTTGTCCTGCTTGGCACGTAGGCAGTATCAGTTAAAGATCAGCAGGAGGATAATGAGGGAGCCAGGAATGACTGACCTAAAGAGAGACTGGGTCCCTCCCAAAACAGGGCCTCCATGTAGGCGCAGGAGCCCTGGACTCCAGATTCGCCCTGCCAACTCGCCTACGGACCGTGTTAGAGCGCTGCCTTCTCTGTGCCTCGGTTTCTTCATCTGTAAAATGGTTATTTAATGATTGCTAAGCCTCGCTCAGCCCCAACACTGTGTGACTCTAAAGAGTTAAGGTTGTGGACTCACAGCCGGACCATCATGCTTTATGGAATTTGAGAAACAAAATCTCGGGGTTTGGGCAGTATGTTTGTCAGGTGGCGTTTATCACACCCTTAGATCTAGTCATGGTTTCAGTTGCTTTATCTCCAAGTAGTGTGTAGACTCTGGAAAAGCCCAACAAATGCATCTCCCTGTCTTCAGAATCTGGACTGAAAGGGTCAAGCTCCTGAGACCCATGGAGGATTGGGATGGGAGTCCATGGATGAATTAGGTCCAAACTGGGTACCATATACCTAAGCCCAAGCCTAAAGCCAAGACCCCAACACCAGAAGCTGGACCCTGCGGTGAGTCCTTGTAGACACAAATACCTAGCAACTCACAGGTGTCTCGCTTGGCTTGTGCTCGAGAAGCTCTGTGGGAATAGCAGTAAGTAAAAATAGTTTTGTACTAAATATAGCAGACAGTTCTTCCTATAGTAAATAAGAGAGCCCAAAGATTCCAGCAGAACAGAAGAAATGCAGATGATACAGAAATTACCAAAATGTGTGATCTGGCCATTGATCCAAAAATACTAATCAAAGGTTGGCATGGTGGCAGACACCTGTAACCCCAGCAACTGAGAGACTGAGGCGGGAAGATACCACAAATGTGAGCCGCCTTGTTGGAGGCCAACCTAACCACATAGGAAGACCTTGTGTGAAAAATGAATAACTGCATAAATAAAAGGAAAGAAAAGAAATACTAACTAAAAAACAATGCAATGGCATTGAGTAGCTGGCGTATTAGTAGACATTAAAAGTAAAAGATCCAGCATAGCAAAGGTGTCAAAGTGTAGGCATCCTCCGGAAGGATGGATGGACAGAAGGGGTGGATGCTCCCCTCTGTGGAAAGGAAATTGGTAGTATGTCTCAGGGTACCTTAAAATATGTCTGTCCCTTGTCCCAGCAATTATGCTTCTAGAATTCTATGCCAAGGAGCTCGCGGGAAACCGGAGCAAGCTGAGTGTTGCTAGATGTCTGTGATGTCATTTATAATCACAAACACACACAAAAGTCAGAAAGCAGCTCCTTAGCTAGCAATATGGAAAATAGTACTACCCCTTTATGGTATATCAGCCTAACGGAATACTATAAAGTTACTTAAAATGAGCTCTACAAAGAGGTTTCATGACTTCAAAATGTTTATCATAAAATCTTAAGCAAAAGTTATAAAACTATATCATGGCTATATCCAAAGTATGTCAAAAATATATGTGTCTATGGAACAAAAAGTTAACAATAGTGTTATGTGAATGATGTCATTACAGTTCAATTTGTTTTTTTCCCCAAAAAAAATTTTATTGTCATATATATTTTATTCTTCTAAAAAAGGTCGAAGAAGAAAAGTTTGCTGGCAGGCAGAACGGGTAGACCCATTTGTCTTTGTAATCACCAGGGGCCTCCTGCTAAGGAAGCCCCGTTAAACCAGGGGCGGTGGAGCCCCTGTGCCGAAATCGCTCTCGCTCTAGACCATATTTTTTCTTTACTGAGGAAATTGCTTTCCATAAAACCAGCTCTCTGACACCTCCGAGTACCAGGGAACCACACCAGCGCACTTTCCTGGGGACATTCTCTAATGGGGAGCTCCATCACGTTCCAGCTTGACACTTCCAACGAATCCTAGCCAACCATAAAAAATTTTAGGACCCTGTATGCAAGGCTATTGCAGCGGCCCCATAAAAATCCCATTCACCCGCCGAGAGCTGCGGGTCTGAGTCTCCGAGTGCCCTGCTGTTTTAAACCCGGGGGGGGGGGGGGGGGGGGGGGGGGGGGGGGGGGGGGGGGGGGGGGGGGGGGGGGGGGGGGGGGGGGGGGGTACGGCGCACCGCCAAGTGACGCCCGGCAGAGATCCCCACAGCCAATTAGGTCTGAGATCTGGGGCAGAGTCAGCCACAGAACAGAACAAAATGGGCTTGCAGTGTGCGCAGCCTACAGCCACAAAAGAAAGCCACCTTCCTGCTGCTTGTGTTAGGTGAGATACGTGGAAAAGAGAGGGTCTGGGCCATTGAGCTGTCCTCTGAGGGAGAGGGGCCTGAGGAGCCAGCCTGGGGCCCTGCCCCACTGCAGTCACCCACTGCAGGGCATGCCGTTCTCCACCTCACCTCCTGGGATGCCGAGGAACAGGCAGCTTTGTTGTGGCGCACCGCTGGCCTCTGGGAGGGCCGCCCTTGGCCCACAGGCACTCGGAGGCTTCAGCAGCTGCCCAGCAGGGCCAACCCACCTCGGTGTGAATCAGGAGTCTCCCGTGGGCTGCACACAGCTTGCAGCGCTTGAGTCACTGGACACAGCGACTTCTCCCCACACAGGTGGGGCCCAGGAGCCTGGCTTCTAGACCCTTCCTTCCTCCCACTCAGGCCCCCTCACACTAGCGGTCACCTCCAGGGTCTGTGTCCCAGCTCTGCTTTTGTCACCTGAAGAGAGAGGACAATAAACTATCACCTCCCTGCTGCTGCTCCCCCCACACAAGCACATACACGTCCCTTCTATTGTACTAAAATTTTATCATAAAACATTTTGATGCTCCAGTTAAGTAAGATCATTTACAAAAATCCTGAAGCACTGTGTTAGCCAGAATTCTCCAGAGAAACAGTACCAGTAGGATGTCTGAGTGCATAAGAGGAGGTTTATTTTGAGGAACTGATTCTGGGCATAGTGGAAGCTAGCAAGCCCAGCACTGGCAGGGGGGTGGGGGTGGGCAAGCTGCAGGCATGGACCCAAGAGGAGTCCGGCTGTACGCCATGTCTGCGGGCCACCTGCTGGCTGCGTGGCCCCTTGCTTAGTCTCTGGTTCTATTCAGGTCTTCAGCTGTTTGGAGGAGGCTCTTGTCAGTATATATCTGCTTCACACAAAGTCTGACTATTTCAACATTAATTTCATTCTAAATGTTCTACCATAGGAACATTCAGAATGTTTGACCAAATACTCAGGCACCATGGCCTGGCTACACTGATCCATAAAATTAACCATCGCAAGAGCTCATCTTTAAACTTTTTTTTTTTTTTTTTTTAAAGTCATTGTTCCCTGCTTTGTGTTCAGAATTCTCGGCAACTCTATGGTCTGGAATCCAAGAAAAGTTTCTGTCTACTGTAGACTGCAAGGCCTGCGCCACCTAGCTAACTTGGATGGATGTGTGTCCCAAGTCTCACGCATCTCATGACCTTGGAAAGCTCAAATACCTGAGCCTCACCTCTCTCGTCTGTAAAATGAGAAAGATTCGAAGGAATCATACGTTAAGATGCCTTGTACAGTGCTTGGCCTGGATAGAACAGTGATAGACCAGGCCCTGCATTTACCTGCATATAAATTAGACTCTGAGTACAGCTCAGAATGCAACATTAATCTGCATTTTAGTGTTTATGGGAATATAAATAAAAGTTCCATTTGTGTAGTTTCTGACACTGCTTTCCTGGTGTTGGGTGGCAAGGGTGGCACTGTTGAAGAGTGTCCTCAACTGGGAGAACAGTGGTGCAGACGGGTGGCCCTCGGGAGGGGCACAGCTGCCCACCCGGCTGCTGGAGGCTGTACTCCAATGAGCCAGGCCTTCAGTGGTATTGGTTCACCACTGGTCATTTGAGAGATGCAAACTACAACACAGAGATTCCATCTCACCCAAGAAAGAAAGGCTGTCATCAAGAGGTCAGCCAATAACAAATGCTGGAGGGGCTGTGGGGGAAAAGGAGCGCTTCCCCGCTGCTGGTGGGAGTGCAGGCTGGGGGGACCCCTGTGGATGTCACTGTGGAGCGTCCTCAGAAAGCTGAGATCAGAGATCCTGTTTGGCTCAGCTATTTCCCTTCTGGGCTTCTTCTGAGGATAGTTAAAAACGCCATGCCACAGTGGTCTATGGGCTCCTGTGTTTACAGTGGCGCCACTTGTCACAGCTAAATCTTGGAGACAGCCTAGATACCCATCAACTGAGGAATGGGTTAAAAAGATGTGGCACTTTCATACAGTGGAGTAGCTCAGTTACATCGAAAGATAAACTCGAGGCTTTTACAGGTAAATGGATGCACACTAGAGACTGCACTCGTAAGTGAATAAATCAGACTCACAGGTGTACACATTCTGTTGTCTCCCTGGTGGAAGAAACTGAAAAAGTAAATAAGAACTAAAGTGTACAGTAGGTATTGTGAAATGGGAAGAAATTACTCAAAAGGAAAAGCAAACTAGGATGGAAGAAAGCAGAAAGGATAGAAGGGAGAAGGGGAAAAACAAAAGGCAGCTCTCCCACTAGCGTCTCTTAGTGCACCGAAAAGGAAGGTTTGTGCTACTGTTGATCGCAGAACTCTTCAGGCCCATGTCTTGTACTCTGAATAACTACTCTAAGAACTACTTTAAAGATAACTATGCAACGTACTATTGTTTTTGTCCTATTATTTTGTTATGAAATTTTGTTTTCCCCTTTTTCCATTAAAAGTACATACTTGGTGGTGGTGATATCTTATCTCCCTTCTTGGTGACAGCGAACCTCACTCTATGCTTTCAGTCCTTCTAGAGTGGTGTTTGTCTACGTCAGACACTAGGTCTGTCCCCCAGAAGGTTCCATGCTCGCCTGCAGGGAAGGTGTGCTTCGCAGTTCTGGGCAGTGCTCCTCAGAGGCCGTCAGGTCTGGGTCCCGGCTTCTGCAGCCCGGCTGCTTTGAGCTGTGCTTCTGTTGAAAGTGGGGTGCTAAAAATCTGCAGCTGTGATTATGATTTTCCTTCCAGTTCTGAGTCTCCGATTCATACATTTTTAAAGCTAGAAATGCATTGATAATTGTCCCACATTCTTCCTATAAGCCACTCTATTGCCATTGACTGCCCTGACGACACATCCTGTCCTATGTCCATTTATCATTATGCAGGAGATGTTCCCGCCTCTTGGTTTGTATCACCTCCCTGCTCATTATTTTTCTTCCTCATTATCTGTGTCTTCCAATCTAGGGTGTGCCTCCCGCAGACAGCATAGAATAAGGTCTTGCTTTTTTTTTTTTTTTTTAAATCTGGCCAGAAATCCTTCTGATTAGGTCATTTAAGCCACTGATGCTTTTTAAATCAATCAATCTATCTATCTATCTATCTATCTATCTATCTATCTATCTATCTATTTGATACAGGATCTCACTGTGCAGCCTCGACTTGTAGTGATCCTCCTGTCTCAGCCTCCCAGCTCTGGGTTGGCAGGCATGCGCCACCATGCTTGGTTACAGTTGGGCAATTTGGTGCAGGGCCAGCAGGGCATTTTGTATAGGGATCAAAGCCAGGTGCTTGCGCTTGCCAGGCAGGTGCTTAGACCACCAAGCTATGTCTCAGTCCCCGGCCATTCATATTTAATGTCATTATTAAGTTAGATTTACATTTACCGCTTTCCTATTTGTTTACTATAAGGTTTTATTTTTCCGTTGTTTGTTTGTTTTGTTTTTGTCTTTTTGAGACAGGGTCTCACTATGCAGTTCAGGCTGATCTTCAGTTCACTTGGTGGCCCAGGCTGATCTGGAACTCGCACCAATCCTCCTGCCTCAGCCTCCCAAGTGCTGGGATTACAGGCTGCACCACCATGCCTCACCTACTGGATGTTTTCTATCTCTCTCATTTCTCTATTCATGCTCTACTTTTATTAGTCAAATGTTAAAATTCAGCATTGTATTTTAATTCTTTTGCTGGTTTCCAACGATAAAGATTGGAGTGGATGCTTTAAGGATTATGATATGTATTTTAGCACAGTTACTTCAGAGTAGTAATAACAATTCTGCCAAAACCTAGAAACTTTGCTCTAAAGTGGTTTTATTCCTTCCTTCCTCCTCTCTACTATTTTTCTCCTGTAGTGTTATAAATACTACTACACTCGATCTTGTGTTTTTAAGAGATGTTAAGAGAAGAAATGAAAAATTTATGCTGATAGGTTTATTCATGTTAACGCACATATTTCCATTCCTGACGCTTTGCATTTCTTCGAGTAGACTTGGGCCCTCCTCCGCATCCTTTCCTCTCAGCTCCAGAGACTTCAAACATAAGGCAGACTCCAAGCAACAAGTTCTCTGTCTTTGTTTATCTGGAAATGACTTCATTTTACCACCAGTTAAAGACGATAGTTTTTCCAAGTCTGGAATTCTTAATTGACAGGTATTTTTCTTTCAGGTATCAACAAACCTGCATTCTTTAGAATGAGAAATCAGTCACTTATTGTATTAATGTTTTCTTGTAAGTGATGGGTCTTCTCTCATTCTTTTTGTATGTGTGTGCTAGGACTCGAACTCAGAACCTCACACTTGCCAGGCAGGTACTATGCCACTAAACTATATCCTTGGCCTTTTGTTCCTATTACTTTCAACATTTTTTCTTAGTCCTTGAGTGTAAGCCTTTGGATTGCCATAGGTCTTCTGCGGCTCCCTTTGTATCTATCTTCCCAGGGGTTCATTTTGCTTCTGGGGTGTGCAGTTTCTCATCCAATGTGTGGACATTTTAGCCACCATTTCTACAGCAGGTTTTCCCTCCTCCAGTTTTCCCTCTCCTTCTGGGGCCCTTGTTAGCTGAGTATCTTTCAACAAGTTGTCATGGCCGCCTTAATGTCCTGGGTCAGTTCAAAATGTTTATCTTTCATGTTGTTTTGATTTGGGCAAAGAGCCAGAAGTTACGTGCTGCCAGACACAGCCGGTGGGGGTGAGGCGGCCCCAGCTTGACTTCCCAACGGCCGGCCTTTCCACCAGGTAGCACGGGCAGCTAAGCATGCCGTTTTCCTGGTCACAGCTTAGAAAGACACACGTGAAAGAGGCCTTCCAGAACTGTTTCTGAAAGTGGCACCAATGATGGGACACATGTATGTGAACCGAGAGATGATCTTTGAGGGACATAAATGACAATGCACTTTTTACTGGAATCAGTTTTAATTGACCACTCACCATATTTTTTATTTGTATTTTGATCCCTTCCTATGTGTTTGCTGGTATGTCTACCATCCCAGTCTCATCAATCTCTATTAACTGTTATTTCCTAAATATAAACCATATTTTTCTATTTCTTCCATACATATAATTTTGTTGCTGAAGGTGGACTTATTAGTTACTATATTGTAACACCTCTGGATTCTTTTTTCAATGTTTTATTTATTTATTTCACACAGGGGTTATGCAGTTCAGACTCACAGTGATCCTCCTCTCTCAGCCTCCCCAGCGCTGGGGTTATGGGTGTGCACCACCATGCCTGGCTTGGGGGCCAGCACGGCATGCAGTACTGGGATCAAACTCAGGTCCTTACACTTGCCAGGCAGGTGCTTAGGCCACCAAGCTATCTGCCTCGCCCTAGAATCTTAATTTCCATCATGAAGATGTTTGTTACTGCTCTTCATTTGATTTTGTTTCTTCATTTAAAACACACCTGAGCTAAATCTGTGAGCTCTTTCTCCCCCATGGTATGGTGACTGTTGACTCTGATCAGGTTCTTGTCTTGTTGTTCTTATTCTGTTGATAATTTCTATCCATGCTTTTTAGCTTCTGTGTGCATAGTTTACTCCAAATAAGTGTTCTACCAATGACCGCCAAGGCAGGAGGGAATGAAAGTTCAAGTCCTTATTAAATTTATCATGGCTGTTTGATTTCCATTGGTTCCCTTTGCATCTCCTTGATGTATGTACAGTCTCAGAGGTCATCAGGCGTATGTAGCCAGTTTAAGCCTCTCAGTTCTCCATTATTCATTCATGCCTCAGCCAGGAATATGCTTGGCCAACCGTAGCTTCACGCTAGCAGAGCCGCTGGCCCACCCCCCTTGCCAGCTGCCAAAATCGTTACTTCTGACAGTGCCACTGGCCAGAGACGTTGCCCATCAAGCTCAGCAGCCAGGCTGGCCATCTCCATGGCTGCTGGACCATGGCAGGAGTTCTGCGCTAATTGAGTTGTAGAGGAATGAATGGACTGGAAAGGGGACAACATACTGAGAACCAGTGTGCTTAGCAGTCTTTCAGGCATCAACACTTCTGAGATTATTATATACCTTTGGTCAGCTTCCAGAACGTTCAAGTGGTCATTTTTGCCAGTTTTGTCCAACTTTGTAGTTTCTTTGGAGGGGAGATAATTTGCCAGCCTCTTCCGTTGGTCATGCCCAAAAATGCCCTCTGTAGTTTCTGAGGTTCTTTTAGATCTCTGGTGTCATTTGAGTAGACAGAGAAGAAGCATGACAAGTGTTGTGTTAGTCTACTTCAAAGACAAAGTAAATGAAGCCCCGCAAGGCTGGGTGCCCCAGCGTGCCCCAACTAGAGGCTTCCTGAGCTGGAGCCCCAGCTCCACTCTTTCAGGGCCTGTTCTGCTGTAGCACAGGGCCCGGCTGGGCCTCCACTGAGCATCAAGCAAAGAAACCACCTTTGCTCTGGCACTATAGCAAAGCACCACAGACAGGGTGGCCTCCCCGCGTCCACCTTTACCTCACAGTCCTGGAGACTGGAAAGTCCAGGAGCAGGCTGTCGACTCAGTTTTCAGTGAGGTCCTGCTTCCTGGCTAGGAGGCCTTTACCTTCTTGTTCTTTGTTGACCTAACATTTCCTCGGTACAGACATAAGTGAAAAAAGAGAAAGTAGGACTCCTTCCCTATGAAGGTCCTGTCCCTGTGGCCTCATCTCACCTAGCTAACCTCCCAAAGGCCCCAGCTGCAGACACTGTCGTGTGGAGGTTAGGGCCGCAGCACAGGGATCTGGAAGGCATACACAGCATACACACCCGTGGTAGGAGCCGGCCCGGAGCTGCGGGTCGCCTTGCTGCCTTGAGGCCCAAAGAGTTCCACAGGTGTTCGTATTCTTCAGAGTTTGGCTTCATGAGGAAGGCAACAGAGGAAAAGCCTCCGCTGTGGTGCCAGAGTTTGGGACACTCGCTCTGTGTCCTGGTAAGATGAGTTCTGACAGTGGGAATCCTTTATCTGGCCACCATTGTACCGAGTTGCTGCACCATGTATCTGGGAAGCCCCTGAATGACAGCTGCGGCACACATGTTGACAAAGCTCAGTGTTGTCACAGTCACTTTTTTCCATCTCTCTCTCTGTTAAATGGTCTAGCAAAGAAAAGTGACATTTGTTTTAGAAAGCAGAGATTCACACCCAGTACACACACACACACACATCACATGCCCTCTGAAATACAATATGATTTTTCTGTGCCAAAACAAGGGTTCCCATACGCAAATGCCGGAGCCTGGTTGATTTTCCTGAGTTGCCACAGAGCAAGCGGAGCACCACATACCCAAGGTCACTACAGTCGTCTCTGAGCCTCAAGGTAGTTGTCAGGAGGCAGTCTCCTGGAAAGACAGTGCTCAGCTGGCTGCGGGGTAGAGCTACTTGCCTAACAATGAAGATGCTCACGCTGAACACGTACCCCGTGCCAAACTTTACATACAGAATACAAATGTTCCCAGGCATCCACAGCCTTTGGTCACACAGACAATCCAGACTTCCTATACCTGCTTCTAGCGCCAGGAGAACCTGGGGCTCTCTGGTGGCCTCCAGGGCCTTCTCGTGTGTCCAGGAAGCAGTCTGCTTGAGTGCTCCACATCCGTGTCACCGCTCCCTCTGCCTCTACGCTTCTAACTGGGGCCTCCACAAGGCCACCATTCAACAAGCTTGAAATCTTCAACTGCCACACTGTCTATACTTCCAAAAACATTCTTCTATCTAGAGAGAAAGGAAGAAGGACCCACCCTTCTGCACTGCTGGGCCCAGAGCCTGATAGCCCCTTCAGCTGCCCTGCGAGGCTGAGACCTAGCCCAGGCCCAGGCAAGAGCGCAAACCTCCACCTCTCTTCCCGTCCTTACAGACGCACCCAAAACTCAATAGCTAAAACAACAGGGCTGTGTGGTTTTCATCATTCTGCGGGTTGTCTCGGCAGCTAAGTCCAGTACAGCACTGAGTAAGGCTGGAGTCGTGTAAGCTAAAACACCGAACATGGCTTTACTCGCTGGTGGTTGCCAGGGTCCGCTGCAAGGCCGGCACCTCTGGCTCTCCACGTGGTCCATCCATATCTCCAGCTGGGACAGTTGTCACTGTGGCAAGATCTCAAGAGTGGAGCATTCCAGTTGGGAGAAGCAGAAGTTCTCTTAAGGGCTAGGCCCAGGACTAGCATCATATCACACGCACTGCATGCAGTGGAAGGCCAAACTTCAGGAGAGGAAATCCCTGTGTCCTTGGGGCTTGGTGGAATCTGTGGTCAGCTGCACTCAGTGCCCTCTCCCCGGTTCTTGGGGCTGTTCCCAGGGAGACTCCTGCTGGGGGAGGGGGCATTCCCTTCTCCCTTGCTTGCACAGAGGAGTAGCTGAGAAGTGCCGTTAGGCTCAGGTAGGAGCCACGCCACGCGTGACAGATGCACCCAGCTCCAGTCCTACAGAGCTTAGTAGACAGAGACGCAGAGAGCTAGAGAGCTTAGGTCATTTACCCGACAACACAGCCAGTGAATGGCCAAGCCCGAACTCAACCCAAGGTCAGCCTGCCTCCAAGGCTGTTCTGCCCCACCCTGCGTCGCTCTGCCTCAGTTACCTCTGGTGTAATGGGGTACACTGAGCAAAGACCAGGACAACTTCCAAGAGCCATTGGAACCCCAAAGTTTTTTTGTTTGTTTGTTTTTTCCCCGGTACCAGGAATTGAATTCACGACCCTACACTTTCCCAGGCAGGCGCTTATTCTACTGAGCTATCTCCCCAGCCCTGAACCCTAAAGTTTTATACTCTTTCCCTCCTAACACTTTCCTGAAGAAACAAACACATTTTCACCTGCTACACACACTGCTTTTCTACATCTCCATTGCTGGGATTTCTACCCCCTCGGAGTGATTTATAAGTGTCAGGTGCTGTGTTTTTAAATCCACATGGCCATCATGAAAAGGTCCTTTAGATTCCGGGGGAGGAGAAGTAGCCTCAAAGCCCTCTCTGCTCCCAGCAGTCTCGGCTGAGCATGCCATCCTCCTGCCGTCGGGGAGAGACTGAGGACGAGGTTTGAGCATTATCACTCCCCTGCTTGGAAGCTTCTCTGGCTCTCCCCGTATTCTCAGTATGAAATCTAAGCTCTTACCTCAGCCCACAGGGCCTCTCCAGGCCCGTCTCTTGCTACCACACTGAGGTACTTCCAGTTCCCATGGGTCCCTTGCGTCCCTCTGCCTGTGCTCCTGTGTGCCGCTGTCTAGAGGGCCTCCTTCCAGCCCTCCCACTCCTGGACAACTTCTTCATTCTTGGGGACATGGGGTACATGCCATAGAGGAACCTATGCCCACACATCCACCTCTTCTCCCATAATGCCCTAGGCATAATCTCGTTACCTCGTTCACCACTTAGTTTGAGAGGCGCTCTCTCTTCCTCCCTCCCTCCCTCCCTGTCTCTCTCACTCTCTCCCTCCTCACTACCTCCCTCTCTCTCCTGAAAGATGTAAACTCCCTAAAGGCATGAATTGTGCCTTATTCTTTTTGTAATGCCAACTTCCCACCCCAGTACCGTATCTTGCACAGAGAATGGTTGAAATGGACACAGATCAAAACAAGCTGCAAGTTGGGGAGATAGCTCTGTCGCACAAGTGCCTGCCTGGCAAGGGCAAGGTCATGAGTTTGAACCCTGGTCCCACCAAAAAAAGGGAAAAAAAACAAGCTGCAAACTCCATTAGGACAAGTCTGCATTTATCTTCTCACCACAAAATCCCCAGCGCACAACACACAGCAAGAACTCAGTACATATTTGCTCTTCTCGCTGACGGGAGTCTCTGCCTTCACTGCCTAGGTCTGGGTCCCTCCCAGCCTTCAAGCAGCCCTTCTGTCTCAGTTACCCTTATCTCATTGTTGGGACAAATACCCGACATCCAAAACGAGGGAAGGAAAGGCGTATTGAGCTCACAGTTGCTGGAGGTTTCAGTCCACACTCAGCTGGCTCCAAGGCAGAGTGGCACATGGCAGAGGGCAGCCTGTCATGATGGCAGCAAAGAGCAAGCACTAAGGGAGGAGTAGCAGCAGCTCAAGCAGCTAACTTCTCTTCCCTCCTTACAATGACATGCAGATTGCCTGCCCCAGGGGAGGTGCAGCACCCACACCACAATAGTCAATCACAAGCTCCAGGAGTGCCCCATGACTTCTTCCTGAGGTTTTGGGGGGACACCTACACACAAACCCTGACACCTTCCAATTCTCCACCTTCCACACTTCTACCTGTGGCCTTCATGGAGTAACTACAACTGGACATCCTGCTTGTAAAAAGAGACACACCACCTATGAAGTTGTATAAAGTGACACCACGCATGGAGGTGCCATTTCACAAATGATTGTAAAAGGGACATGGCATTTGAAGTTATGATTCTCTGATATTAAACAGAAGGCAGCATAAAGCTGTGGCTTCCGCAGAAAAGGAAGCAAACGACCTGATTGTCCAGGTTTCAGCTTGTAGGAGCTTCATAGAACTCGAGGGCAGGAGAGGTCAGAGAGCACAGCCGGCCACCAGCTCGGGGCCACGGAGAAGCCTGGAGTGTGTCGGCCAGGGTGGCAGGGAGGAAGCGATCCTCTGCAGAGCAGAGCTCCCGAGTCTTGGATCAAAGCCTGAGCTTTGCCTGTGCAGAGGAAAAGTCCTGCAAGTGGACAGGGACATGTGCTAGAGAAAGGCAACTGAAGAGCTGGCATGCTAGCTCCGCAGACTAACCACCTGCCTGGGCCAGCGCAGGAACCCAGGTTCAATCCCCGGCACTGCCTTCCACACCGGCCCCTCCCCCCAGATGTGCTGAGCTGGCCACGGAGTCCAGGCATGTTGGTGCACACACCTGTAATTCCAGCACTGAGGAGGCTGAAAACAGGAGGATCACTATGCGTCCCAACTGCTTAGTGAAACCCTGTACCAAAGACATAAAATAAAATAAAATAAGTGTTTTTTTAAAAAAAAATAAAAGAAAGTACAGGGGAATGACATTCTTGCCAGCAGCCGCACACTGAGCCTGACACAGGCTGCGACACAGAGACTCCAACCATGGGGAATGGAACGGTGGTGCGGAACACCCTGGGCCTCCAGTGAGACTGCGCGAAGGCCGTCCCAGGAGCAGGGTTACTCTCGCCAGGGAGCAGAGGCCAGGCTTAAAGCTCTGTTCTAGTGAAGTCTAAAATAAACCTTGACAGGACTGAGCACATCTGGAAGTACATGGATTTCCTTCCTCAGCGAAGTTCAGCACTTTTCCCCTGAAGCCAGCCGAAGCCAGACTGCAAGCTCTCCGACATCCATGACAGGGCGGATACGACGAAACCTGGGTGGGCAAGCAACGCAGGCAGAATGACGAAGAGAGACATTAGTCAGAAGAAGTGGACATCACAAAGCTTTCACAGGCGGTTTTAGCAGCGGGCTAGGCCCTGTTCTACCAGAGATCTGTGAGTGTCCACAAAGGAACATCAAGGCTGTCCAAAGTGCAGCCGAGACAGAGGAAAAACACTGAGAAACGTGAGGAGGACTTCGTGGGCCGGGAGGCAGCCTCAGGTAGCTTAACACAGAACTAGAGCTCTGTAAGGAGATGGAAGGGATTCAGACACAAAAGTTCAGTAGCAGCTGAAATTTATCCCAATTTAATGTAAACTCAGCTCACACAGCCAGGAAGCTCGACAAGCCGCAGAAATGAATACAAAGAAACAATAATAAAATTGCTAATAAATTATAAGGAGGAAAATCTTAAAAGTAGCATGAGACAGACCCGCATCCCCCTCTCCCTTAAGCAGGCTTTCCCTCTGAGGTGCTCTCTTTTTTCGCTGAGGTGCCTTAGCACCTTGGCCTCCTCTCCCCTCGGCCTCTGCCTGGACCGGAACCCTGTGTCTGCTCCTCATCTTCCTGGTGGAACATTGAATGTTTGCACAGCTGGGATTCCACCTTGCTATGAGGCCGTCACGGCCATCGCCTCACTAACCGTAGTTGCTCAAGGCGTGCGGTGCGTGAGTGGAGAAGGCCGCGGATAACACAGTCGTCAGACCGCAGACAGCTAAGCCAAGGACTGCTAAGACGCCACGGGACTGGGGATATGCCACAGCTTCAAAATAACAGGTCGGTGCCATGATCAAAAACCATTGTTTATGGAGTGCTCACAGAACAGCTGGCATTGTGGGAAGCCTCGCATACACACCTAATTAAAGCCTTACTCTTGACAAAAACGAAAGAGCATGTAGTTAAGTCAGTGCCTCCGGTTGTGTAGTGAATGATCTTGCCATTGCCGCCCCTCAGGATTGATTTCAAAAGCTGGGCTCTCTCTCCCAGTCCTCTGCTCCCGCTGACAGCTCTTTGTCAATCCTGTGTTTCCGGGACCGAGACCAAGACCATGCCCACCAGGATCCGCACCTGCTGTTCTGACAGGAAAAGCGCATTCCCTCACCTCCACCTCCACCGTCCCAGTGGCGCCTGCTGTCCAACCACAGCCCTTCTGTCCTGCAGGATCCGCTGTTCCACCCCAGGAGAAGCCCCACCATGAATGTGCCCAGTGCTGGCCAGGCCCTAACCCACCTGCGACGTGCAGAGGGTGTCCTGAGGCAGTCACAGGGAGCTGGTGTCACTGTATAAAATGCTGGTGTGACAGCAAAACTCACTGTGCCTTCCAGAAAGAAGGCAGAGAGAGACAGAGGCTGGCTCGCAACCGGCGGGGACAGCACTGCTCTCAGAAGCCACCCGATCCCCAGCGCCGAGGTCCCCAGTGCCGAGCCCGGCAAACTTGGCTGACCCGAGTGCCCAGCCTTTCTCTAAGTTTGCTGTGACTTGCCTGTCGCTTACCCCTGGCACAGGGAATTAAATTCCTTCTGACTAGACCTCCCTTACGTGTGAAAAGTTAATAGCTGACAGTTTTTCAAATTTAGGGGAAATCCATAGTTCACCTAGCTTTATAGTTTGGTATTATTGGATAATCCAATGCAACTATTTGCTCAAAACAGACGGGGGCCTGCCCCTCCCCCTGCACTTCCCCCCCTTCCCTCCCCCAGTGTCCCTCCACCCTTGCCCTTTGGGCAGCATCGCAGGCAGCCCGGAGGGCAGGGCTGCCCCATGCTGCTCTTTTTACTCTAAACTATGTAATTGGCCTTGCAGACAGAGGTTAATTTCCCACCGTGAATTCCCTATCAGGGTAGCGTGGCTCCAGCAGGGAAATCAGAGGAGAAATTGCTTCCAGGTGCCACCTGGTCTCCCTGGTGGCTCAGTGGGAAGCCACGTGGGGATGGACATGCGGGGGGCAAGGTCCTGGGGCGCAGGCCAGGTTCTCAGTAGACTGGTGTACTAAATCTAGCACTCTGGGGCCACTGGTCCGTGAATGTGTAAAGTAGGGATAATGCTACCCCCGTTCGCATGGGAGGACATGCAAGGTCTTGGCACTGTGCTTACGCAGACATTCAGCACAGGCGCACGTAGCTGGGCGTGGGGCGCACGGCTGCTATCCCAGCATCATGCCGGAGGAGAGGGTCCTTGTGAGTTTGAGGCCTGCCTAGGCTACAAAGGGAGTTCGAAGCCTGGCTGAGCTGCATAGTGACACCCTGTCACAAAAACAGAAAAAAGTATGTGTTCTTGCCTCTTGGGAGCTCCGTGCCCCACCACCACCTGCCTCCCTCTTTCCCTTCCTCGGCTTCGGGGTAACCCGTCTCCCCAATGTTTTCATGAAAAGGAAGCAACATCAGGGGAACCTCATAGGGAAATAGGAAGTGCAAACAAGAGAATAAGGAGATTTCACATCTACCTGTAAAGATTCTGTGGGTATTTCTTAGCAGGACTCCACTAGCATTTTGCGCAGGACATCTACAGCGTGCCTCACACCAGCGTGCTCGGTGACAGTAGCAGCCTCCTTGTGACAACCTGGCCTCCCCGTGTAGAGCACCTCCACTCTATCCCATGTGCCAACAGTGTCGCGGGAGGCCCTGTTCAGACAACAGAGCATTCTGGGTAATGCGTATTTATTTTTAATATCTTTTTTCTAATTACACAAATAATGCACGGTAATCGAAAAAGTCAAACAATGGAGAGAAGTTCGACAAGTAAAACAATAAACCCTCAGCGTGAACATTTTGAACACTTTTACTATTTTTTCTTGTAAAAAGTAACAAAGTCACATTTAAAAAAAGAACAAGAAGCATGAAAGATATAAAATGAAAGGTAAAAGTCTTTATTTAGCATCAATTCCATGCTGCCACTGGCAGTGTTGTACATAACTCTATAGAAATCCTCCATACGGACTCCTGTGTGAACAGTACATTTATATTCTTCAAACACAGATAGAATCCTAGAATTTACGGGTTATTGTGACAGTTATTTTTTTCACAGTGTAGTTTTTAGATCATTTCCTAGCAACACATGTAGATCTTCCTATTCTCTTAATTTTAGAAAGTTCCGCGGCCCACAAGGCCTTGGCTGTTGCCATGGCTCCCATGGCTTTGTGACTATCTGCAGGCTCCTGAAGACTGTTGTCTACCTAGGCCAGGTCCCAAGACTCGACTGTTCGTGTACCAGAGGGCAAAGGTGCAGCACAGTGGGAGGACAGGCCCAGGCGAGCCCACCCAGGGCAGGAGGGGGGGACACACAGGGGAGTCCAGGGCTGGTTCCAGAATCAGCTCAGGGACTCCCTTGTGGAGTGACCCTTGAAGAGCCCCCTTTGGGCTGCAGTTCCCTGGGATGTGGAATGTGGGAGTGGGACGGAGTTGCTGCCATACCTCTAATGCGCCTATGAGTCCGAAAGTGTAAAGTCAAGTTCTGATACAATCCTGTGCCAAGGGAAAAGAGGCGCACAAGCAGAACCCTATTTGCATACTCCAAGCCCTGGCAGCATTTGCCAAGCATTGCGGTGTGGGAGCACGGGGGCATCCAGGGAGGGCCCTGCACAGAACCCAAGGAGCGGAAAGGCCCCGATGAGTGCGGCAGCGAAGCCCGAGCTGCCCACCCCGAGGGCCAGAGGGCTGCGCTGCAACTCAATCACTGTCTGCGTGTGTGAGGGCTTTCTCTGAAGAGAGTTCTAACACTTGTTCTTCATGTTCTCAGAAGATGAAGCAAAGGAAAGGGAGCTGAAATGAAAGCAGCAGATGTGTGTAGGGGCGGGAAAACCCTTATTTGATTATTAGGATTAAAAGAAATGCAGAAAGCAGAAGTTGTTACCAGAGGAGATGTGTAGGTCTCTCACTCTGGAAACATTCAAACACACGAACACATCTGGCTGGAGACAGGCCTGAGCCAGGAAGGCAGCTAAGGCGCTTTCCCACACCCTGTGGTTCTCCCGCAGTTTTTAAATGCTACGCGCTGGCCAAAAGGTAACCTCTGGTTAATGTTAATAGAACCAGGCAATGATTAATATTCTGAGGAAGAGAGCCGGTATCAAGTACAGCTGAACTCTTGTGTTCTGGGTCTTATAGCTGTGCTAACTTATTAATAAACAGGCTACAAATTTCTGTTTCTTTTCCGTGAGCTTGAACATTGTTCAGGCCTGTAAGATCAAGGTTGAGAGGACACAGCTGACGGTGCAGTGGCTGAGTTCTCTGGACTTGCGCCCTGTGGAGTCTAGCACAAAACAAAGCCAAAACAAGATGTGAGGACCGGGCTACACCCTGAGAGGCAGCCCCCTGAATCTTAGCCCTCGTGTCAGGCGGAGACCGCTGTCCTTGGGATCCCTGTAGGACACGAGTTCTCCAGGAAGAGTCACTCACCGTTAATTCAAATGGCCTGCGTCTCTCATGTTAACTTTTAAATGTCATAAGACAACTTACCCTAAAGTTTAGCTGCTTAGAACAGTGACGTTTCACAGTTTCTGCGGGTCAGGGGTTCATGCGCTGCTTAGGAGGCAGGGCCAGCGCGAAATCTGAGCCAACCTGCAATCCTCAGAGAACTTGATGGGGCGCAGGATGCTCTTCTGCTGCGGCAGACACTTCCTGCAGGCCGGCCAAGGGTGAACATTGACAGGGGCCTCACGGTCCCTCCCACGGTCCTTCACCCGAGTTCCGTGAGTGTCCCCACGTGGCAGCGCATTTCCCCAGAGTAAGCAATCTGAGCAAACACAGGGGGAAATCACAGCGTCTTCCATGACCTAGCTTGGAGGTTACTCTTTAGCCATGACATCCGTACTTAACATTCTAATAGTTAAAAGCCTACAAGATATTTTACATCTGTTTGATAAGCAAAGATATGAGAAGGTTAAGACTACCAGAGTGGAAAGCCTGTACCTTCTCCTCTGTAAGGCCGCTTGGCAGTCTTTTCACAATGCGAAACATTCACGCTCTTTGGCCCAGCAGTTTATCTTTCATCTTGCAAAACTTCTCGTTCCAGCATGAGGAAAGCAGTATTCGTACAGCACGTGTACGGGAAGTGTGGCACAGAGCTTGCCGCACGCCAGGCACCAGAGCAGTGGTGGCTCTTTATCAGTAAGCAACATGTATAAACCCGGAACCATTCAGAGAACCTTTATGTATTAATTAATGTTTGCAGAAATCCCTCCGTGGCCAGTACTGTTTCTATCCCCACTTCCTAAGTGAAGAAACCAGCATACCAATGACAGCCAGTAAGATCGAGTGTCGAGTGATGGGACAGGACCCCTGGCAGGCTGGCAGCGGCACTGTCCACTAGAACCTCCACAGCTGTGCAGCCCAGCAGGGCAGCCCCATGGGGCCACAGAGGACATGAACAGTGGCCTGCAGGACAGGGGTACTTTGTGTTGTATTCCATTTGGAATAAATTAATTTTTTAAGTAACTGGTATGTTGGACACCACAGCACTGGAGACTGCTCTTGATCACTGTCCCATATGGGTTTTGGTGGCCAGTGGGTGGTCATCAGTGGACTCCTCACCGCTGCTACAGGGAGTATTTCAAGGTCCCCGTGGGATGCCTAAAGTACCAAATCCTTTTTTCTTATATATACCTATGATAAAATGTATTTATAAATTAAACATGATATGAGGTTAAGAATAACAACTAATAATAAAATAGAACAGTTATAGCAATGGACTATTATAAAAGCTGGAAGACTGTGGCCTCTTGCGGAATATCTTGTACTTCCAGTATTTCACTTAAAGAAAGCGCTCTGGCTTCTCCCTGACTCATCTGCATCATTAGCGCCATTGCTCTTGCCCTTCTGAACCGTTATTAAGTGCAGTAAAGGTCAGCTGAGTGCAGGCCTGGTGACCTAGGGACACAGTTGATCTGATCGTCTAGGTGGTTACTAGGTGACCAGGGGACCTGAAATGCACCTGTTGTGGATGCTGTAGACAAAAGAGTGACCCAAGTCCTCGGCAGAAAACAGCAAGATTCCATCTTGGATCTCAGCATCCTACAACTTCAAACGTAGGAGCTGCGATTGCTGGAATTTTGAATGTAACGTTTCTAGACTTGGCTGACCCGTGAGTAGCTGACGCCATGGAGGGCAGAACACGAAGAGTGAAGCTCCTCTGCCAGCAACAGCAGTGGTAGCCACGGCGTGGCAGGCTAGAGGGAAGGATCTCGCACAGGCAGCGGCGTGAGGAGAGGATAGGCTGCCTGGGAGTGGCAGCCACTGTGTGGTGGAGGAGATTCAAGCACGGGTCGGGCCGAGTGAGAGCGGGCAACAGGAAGGAGCTGGAGACCTGTGGGTCTCTGAGGCCCAGTCATGGGTGGGACTCTGCACCTAAGAAGTGAGTGCAGTCCACGCACGCCATCCCACCTGCAACCCAGCAGCCCCGGTGGGCAAGCCCGTCACCAAAGGTTCTCCCAGCGAGAGCGCCCAGGGGCAAATGGCCTCTCCGGCAGGCGTGGCATTCACTGTGCTCTGCGCCAGGCGCCTGTCCCATTGCATTTTCACCATCCTACGTCTCATGTGACTGTGACAGGGCAGGTAGGTAAATGTGAACTTCGCTTTGGAGGAAACCAAGGCTCAGAGATTAAGTGGGAACAGACTGCCGAGGCAGGGGCAGAGGTGGATCTGGAGCTTAAGTCTGCCTGATTCTAAAGCCTGGCCCCTTCGCTGTCTAGATAAGAAGCTCGAGGCCCCAAGGAGAACAGAGAAAGCTGGAGCCAGAAGGGCCTGGGGCTCCTGCCTGCCCGACCCCTCCCTCGCTGTTGCTGGAATCCCCTCCCCAGGATGCCTGATAGACGCAAGACCCTGCTCCAGCACCAAAGCCCTCCTGCGGCACCCTGGGTTAGAGCCGAGAGAGCTAAAGCCCTGCTGGGCTTCTCTGATTCGCTCAAAGTCACAAAGAACATTAGTAGGAGGCTAAGCCAGAAGCCGGGGATCCTGACCCCCTCCCCGGAGCTTCTGTGGCATGCTCTCTCCTGGCCCACGCGCCCCCAAGGATGGGAAATCACCCATCTCTCTGCCAGGATCGGCCCCAGCGAGGCAAGGCCCCTTCCTGCCTCCTGTTTTTGAGTTGTTTTCTCTTTAGAATCCCCAGGCAGACTACAAACTCCAAGAGGGCAGAGCCGTGCCACAGCTGTGGCAGGCCCTGGACACAGTAGGTCTCACTTCTTCAGTGCCATGGGATTATAAACAAAATGAGAACACAGAAAAGAGCATCCTTTAGCTGACACGCACTTCCACTGGGGTTCTCCTCACCTGGGAAGCAGGGAATTACGACATCAGACAGGCTCACTGTGAGATAATGCCTTCAAAGTGCTGAACAAATACCAGAATCTCCCAGCGTCTCCTGAGGCCAGCATCACTGGGCTACTCACCGCGCCTGGCTCCCAGGGCCTGACATAGGTGTGGTTTTCAGAAAACACTTGTTGAATGGATGGATGAATGAATGAAAAGTACACAAATCAGTGATTTAAAAATACATACGATTCTGGGGCCGGCGAGATGGTTCAGTGGTCTAAAGCGCCTGCTTAGGAGGGCTCAGGCAACTGCAGGGACTGCGGTTCGATCCCCGGCACCACATGCCGCGCCAGCGCCACCACCAGGGCAGGCTGAGCCAGCCACAAAATGAATAAATAAAGAAACAAACACAACAAGCAAACAAATAAATAAATAAAATTAAAAAAAAAAAAATACATACGATTCTATCCCTGGTCCACACGCTGACCCATCTGGGTATGGTGGCAACGCCTGTAATCCCAGCCCTGGGGAAGCTGAGGACGGGAGGATCACTAGGAGTCTGAGCTGCATGGTGACACCCTGTACCAAATATATAAGCAAAAAAGCATATGAATGGGCTATGATGTTGGGAGGATGCTAGCTGCTCCGAGGACAGAATGCTCTTGCTTCCTCCCAAGTATGTGGCATCTGAACAAAGCTTCAAGAACAGACCGGAAAGGGTACTGCAGGTCAAAGCAGCAGCTTAACCAAAGGGCAGAGTTCAAAGGCTAGGAGCGAGTTCCCCAGAGCCAAGCCTAGAAACCGTGGAGCAGCCATCGAGCCCCTGTAGTCCAGGCCAGTACGAACATCCTTGCGGCTGTTTTAAAAATAGGCAGAGTTCAAGGACTTTCCCAGAGTCCCTCAGAAAACACTGCAAACTCCCAAAGGAGAGAGGCAGAGTCGAGGGCGTGGAAGGCGTCAGCCGGGCATCAGGCAGTCACCCTGACCTAGAGAGCCACCGCTGTGCTTCAGAGAAGCCTCTCCCAGGGGAGTGCTTAGGCCTGGCTGGAGTGTTGGGCCCTGTGGGAGGGGGGAGGGGGATGGCCAGCCAGAGGAGGAGGAGCGGCCTCCAGCCTCCAGCGAGGGCGGGCGACCTGCAGGGTGTGGAGCAGGCAGAAGGACAGGGCCATGCTCGGATGGACGCTGAGACATGGTGCAGGGGAACCTCAGTGGGGACGGCCAGGCTGCAGCCGGGCCTCGTCCACTTCTGGGTGACAGGAGCAGAGCGTAAGGCTGCAGGCCCCAGTCTCCATCTGGACTTGTCCTGAGGAAGAACAATGTTCCTGACCACTGACTTTTCACAACAGACCACAGGAGCCGTTAGTGGACCTTGGGCTCAAAGGAGACCAGGCCTCCCAGAGTGTCTGCCCTGTTAGATGAGAAGGACTATAAGAGCAGGGTGGCTCTGTTCCAGTCACACTGGTCCCCTGCCTGGCACGAAGGGCCAACCGGCAGAATCCAGGCATTCTTGCTGGTTGAGGAACATGGCATCTCCTTGGAAGGATACCAACCAGTCCAGAGCAGGCACCATTGTCCTGCCTGGTGGCTGAGAAGGCAGCCTCAGAAGCATTTGCAGCCACACTAGCCAGGCTCCTCAGGTGGGGCTCCTTCGAGCCTCTCCTCTGGGACATGAGGAAAGACACTGGGAAGGTAGGAGGTGCTTGTGTTGGGCAACAGGAAATCCAAGCTGCGGTTTCCAGGCCGCTGAGTGAACAGCGGAGTTGTGCTTCGTGTAGGACAAGGCTCAGAAATAAGGGAGGAGGGCGGAAGTCCCGGGAGGGGAGCTTCAGCCGGGCCGCATACAGTGAGGCAGGGGGTCCTGGGGGGCCTCCCAGGCAACCGCAGCTCCCACTGCCTCCCGAGGTCCTGAGCAACTTGGGCATTTATTATCATTATCTTGTGGGCAGGCAGTCCCAGGTGAGGGCCTTACCAGATGTCGCCAAGCCTCAAGACTCAGCTTTCTGGCTTAGGTGCTACTGTCTCAGGCTCTGTGTCCAGATCACTTCACATCCAGGGCCCAGGCCTTGCCTATGCCAGCTTCCGAGGGTCCCCAAGCCTTTGCAGTCAAGATCCACCACCAGAGACAGCAGAGGCGTGACTGGGGGGCAAAACCAGGATTCTGCTAGCGAGGGCGGTGGGGGCTGGCAGGTGGGCGAGTGGGCACCAGCAACAGAAGGTAGTACAGCTAGCTCTCCTGCTGCTGCTGCTGCTGCTGCTGCTGCTGCTGCTGCTGCAGGAACTCCAGAATACCATGTGGCAAGGTCCTCTTAGCCAGTGAGGGCTCCGAGTGTGTGCGCGCCGAAGGATCTACCATTACCATTATAAAGTCCTTACCCCAGCGCAACACCTTGCTTGCGGCTGTGCCCTCCCGCTCGTCAGCTGCCCACCACACATGCCTGTCATAGAAATGTGAGAGCTGAGCAGGACCAGCAGGCAGGTGCTTCCCAGCGGTGAGCAATGGGCGCCCACGCCCTCTGCTAGCCCAGCACCTGGGGAGGGCTGCTGTGGGGAAGGACGCGGACTTGCATCCAGCTTCCATGGCTTCCCATGTGGCCGCTTTGCTTGTTTGTTTGTTTGTTTGTTTGAGTGGTTTAATGGTGCTAGGACATTTCTTGCAGAAACTGCATAGACTTGCAGAATGCAGAGGCCTGGCCTCTCGTGAACACACCTTCTCTCGCCTGCTGACCGGGGTCAGAAGCTGCTGCTTCTTCGCCGGTCTCTCTCCTTAGCTCTAGTCCACAGCCGTTTCATTCCTAAGCCTCATGATCCCCCAGCAGTCTGGGGCCCTGTCCTACCTCCAGGCCTTGGCACGTGTGGCCCTCCTCTCTGCTGGGGTGTTGGCACCGACCCACACCTGGCACACGTGGGGCACACAGAGGCCCAGCAGTGCCTTCCTGACCCGGCCCACTCCACACTCACCTTTGGGCCTCAGCTAGAGCACTGCATTGCTTAGGAAGGCGCCGCCGGCCCTAGAAATTCACTGGCCTCCTCTGGGTTCCTAGGCTCACAGCACTGCAGGGCAATGTCCCCTTCCAAGTGTGCTTTACCACGACACAAGAAGCTTCTTAAAGCCGTGCAGGGACCCAGCCTGGTGGCTCTCCATGGCCGCACTGAGGTGGAGAGCACACAGGAGTGCAGGGAGCTGGCTGGGCGGCAGTGAGACGCAGGACTCTCTGGAAGGATGCACGACAGAGTGAGGGACAGAGTGCACGGATGCCCGGGCCACCCCACCAGCCTCCACGGCGACTCCAGGGCTTGTGGACAGCCGCACCCTGCACACATTTCCTGCCCGGCAGGCATCCCTCTCTCCCCTCCCCAACACCATGAACCGTGAGGCAGACGCAGTCCTCGTGTGCTGGCTGCAGGCACAGGATGCTGCTTCTCAGGGTCTGCCCAGGACAGGGCGAGCGCCAGGGCCTCAGCACTGCCGACGCCTGTCCTCCCGGGGCCAGGAAGCTCTGTTCTGCTGCAGGGTCAGGCTTTGCCGTCCGAGGAGCAGGTCTGGATCTGCACCCCAGGCTGGGGCTGTTAGAGCTTCCGCCTCCAAGGGCTTCGGCATCCTTCTGTCTCTAGATGAGCCTTTTTGGTTAAGAGAAACAAACTAGCCAAGCCCCTGTTCGCCTTCCAGCCAGCGCCTTGGATTGGGGTGGACAGCCCTCCCAGGAGGTGCTGGAGACCAGGCTGTGTCATTACTTGGGTTGACTTTTAGCTCTCTGTCTGCTACCCAGTCTCCTCACCACAATGCCATTAATCTCTTCCATGAAGGGATGCAGTGAATACATGAACGAGGCTGGCCAGGGCCAGTCCCTCCCTCCC
>PVKN010002516.1:0-42041 GCA_004027915.1 Capromys pilorides | reverse complement strand
GATTGAAAGTGTTAATGTTTAATTGTTTGACCAATCTTATGTATCTATATCTATTAATCTAAACAGATTTGATGATGAAAATACGTAATACAACCATTGTTAAATTTTTCTTGTTTTGAAAATCCTGTACTCTTGCTTGTTACTGTTTGCCTATCTTTGTTTCTGCTATTTTTACTCTTTAAAATCTAATAAAAAAATAAAGTAAATCTTAGGATTTTATGTCAGATGAGGTCATATGTGTGAGCAATGTACTTAACCTAGGAAACACTATAGAAAAATAAGCTAAACGTTATGTGGATGGATTTCGGTTAGGTCAGTCATCTCAGCCAGGGAAGTAGGGCATATGGCCCTGTAAATTGAGGCAGTTTCTAGCAGCACTTTTGCTATCATGCCTGAGGTGAGAAGGGACAAGGGTGTTGCTAGCAACTGATTGGAGCTGTACCAGCTGGCTCCCAGGTAAGTGTTGTCCTGGATGTGGCCTCTAGGAAAATTAACCAGACCCTCACTGGGACTGGGGAAAGAAAGATTTCCCTGTGGAGTCATGATGGAGACAGTTTTATGCAGCATTTATGGGGAGCTCGCCATGCTGTGGGCACTATGGTGAGTGCTGGGGAACAGGGATTTGTCAGTGTTTACTCCCAGAGGACCTCACAAGGAAATGTGGGGATGAGGCAGGGGCAGAGATTGGTGGCTATGAGTTAAGCAAATGGAACGTTGATGGGGAGGTGAGAGTGTGCGTGGGTGACCTTTGCAGCAGCTCATTTGTAAGGACTTGGGAATGAGACAGCTTCAACAACCCCTGGGCATGCAGTGTCTGGGGAAGCCTTGCCGAGGCACTGGGACAGGGGCTGAATGCAGATCTGAGAGGCAGGCGGGGGCTCAGGGACTCTGTCCAAGACATGAGTGGAGAAGGATAGCTGTAGCTGTGTATGCCCTGGGGTCGCACAGAGGGCTGGGACTTGGATCATGCTGGAGGACTTGGTTCTCTGTAGTAGGAAAAAGACAGCTTTCAAGATTGAGTTTGAAAGAGAAAGAACAGTCCCAAAGCTAGCTAGTGTAGAACAGCAGAGAGTCATATATGCCTGAAGTGAGGGTCTGGGCATGCGGATCTGCAAGATCAGGGTCTGGTGGATGGGAGAGAATGTCCTGTTCTCTGATCCATTCCAGCTACTGTGACAAAGTCTGGGTGGCTCACAAACACAAGGCATTTGTTCCTCAGAGATCTGGACCTGGGAAGTGGAAGACACAAACACCTAGACGACTGCCTTCCCACTCTAGCTTCAAGTTGCAGCAGGGCTGAAGGAGCTCTGTGGGGCTTCCATCCTCAGGGCACCGAAACCACCATAGACAGTCATGATCTGACTGTCTTCCAAAGGTGCTACCTCCTGACACCTTTGCCTGTGGTTAGGATTTTAATACATGAGCTTTGCAGGACACACATGCTGAGGCCACAGCATCTTGGTACCTGGGAGAGGAAGGAAAGCAGTAAAGGATGAAGGAGTTTGCTGAGAAAGAGCAGAACATAAAGAGGAGAATGCTTGGAGTCTCTGTTGCACACATGCTGGGGAATGGCTCTTAGCACTTAATAATGACCTTTGGGTAGTGATGACACGGAGCCAGAAACAAGGGGACATTCAGGGTGGATTGAAAGGAACTAGTGTGGGGCAGGGAGCCAGAGAAAGACCGTGGCAATGTCTGCAGTGAGTCTCATCAAGGCCCTGGTCTCAGAACAGGGCAGTCAGTATAGGCCAACAAGTAGTACTGTGGAGATCCACGGGAGAGGGTACTGGCAGGCCGTGGTGGCTGATGGAGTGCATGGGCTTCCTTCCCTGCTGCCTGCTTTCCTCACACAGCTCAGTCTGACCTGGCTCTGTTCCTCCACAGAGATGTGTTTCCCCAAGGTCTCCCTGACGAGTATGCCTTTGTCACCACCTTCCGGTTTCGGAAAACATCTCGGAAAGAAGACTGGTACATCTGGCAGGTCATTGACCAGTATGGCATCCCCCAGGTACTGGCGCTGTCTTGTTGCCGTGGACTCACAGTCTCATTTGCCTCTTTCAGGTGATGGCAGTAGCTACTGTGTTTTCTCCAGGGCACTTGTGTATGGGCCTTACAGAAGATATGGGGTACAGTTGCAGCGCCCAGTGGATCCAATGCCTCTCAGTGGCAAGTCAGGACCAGACATTCTGAGAGAAGGAAGGAAACCTAGTTGCCATCCTCTAGAACTCTCTGGTTAACTAGGAAGTGGCCACCGTCTGTGGTGTCCAGGGGCACCTGCCTTGCCGGCAGCCTGCCCCACATAGCTTCTGGATGTAGCCCCTCTGTCGTGTGCCTCCTGCTTTTGTGGTGTGGGCTTGGAGAGCCCTTGCTTTCATGGCTGGAAAGTGGAAGGAATCCTGTGACACATGGCTGGCAGAAGAATCAGATGAAATGATGTCTGCAAAGCAGCCAGAACAGTGTCTGACACCATAGCATTTTCTCAAGAGTAGGGCTGACCTGAGGAGGGCTTCCCGGGCTTGTCATGGAGGCTGATGCTGTCTTCAGTTACCTACAGTGAGTGCATTTGGGCTCTTAAATTTCACAAGGAAGAATGATGCAGTAAGGAAAGTCGGATCCCAGCATCACAGCCACCACTGTAGCCTGCTGGGTTGAGTTGAAAGCAGCGCTGCTTTCCATTCTACACTCTTTTGTGCCGGTAATCAGGCAGCCATGCCTTTGTCCTCTCCTTGAACATTAACTGTGTGCAGAGGTCCTTGAGCTGTATCTGGGGAAGGCTAAGTGTTCATGCAGGGCTTAAATAACACCAAAGTCTGCATGTGCATTGGCAATCACACCTGTGTCCCAGTTAGAGACCACAGGTCCCTGCAAACAGCAAACCTCTTCCCTTGGGGTCTGAGGGAGCACACATTTCTCAGCAACCATGTCTGCTCTGTGTGTGATGGAGGGGGTACTCTGCACCCCACCTGTCCTTGTTCATTCGATCTTCATCACCCCCTACAGACAGGGATGAGCTCTCATCAGCTCACAGAGATGGAAACTGAACCTAGAGAGGTGAAGCATTTTGCTTGAAGTTTCGCAAGTAATAAGCTTGAGAGCTGAGACTGAAACCCAGGCGGTTGAGCTTCCCAACTGACGCCTTTACCCATGGGCTTGTCCCATCTGTCCCCATCAGCTGGTCCTGCTGAGTCACTCTTTTGTAGCATCCCCCACACAAACACTTGCATATATTTGCTGTAGTATCCCTGGCCACCCTAGGAGACTCACATATTTCAATGTGACCTGACAAGAGGCCCAGTTTCCTGAGTGTGGGTGTTGAGATCCTTCTGCAGAGGACATTTTTCTAAAGAGCAGGAAGCTCACTGCTACCGTCCAGTTTCATCTCCAGTTACAGAGGTTTGCTTCTCCGCTTTCTCAGGTCTGGTGGGGTGGGATTGGGCACATGCCACCACATTCTTGTGGGTGAGTCCGCACCACCCCCATAGTCTGGGTTCTCCTCTTTCATGGCATTTGCAGAGCTGTGTGTCATGCTATCCAGGGACCTTATTCTGTTCAGTCTTCATCTTTGTCCCCCAGATGCAAGCCAGTGCAAGTTAACAGATGGGGCTGCAGACTGGTATCTTGTACCTGGCCAGTGGAATTGTCTGGCTTAGCCTCCCAAGGGTCTTAAGCAGCTCTGAAGTTAGTTAAGACTTCTTGCTGTTCCCACTACAATTCCAGGCCTTCTTGAAGTCTCACAAAATCTCTCTTATTTGCAAAGCCTTTCTAGGCCAAGGACCCCTGGATTCACAGTTTAGTGATTATACTTAGCATAGGGCTTAACGCAACCTGCAAAGTGACTATGAGATCATTATGCTGAGCAAGAACCTAGAGAATGGTGCTACTGGCTTGATACTACACAGCAGATAGCCCCTGGCAGTCTCAGCCTAGATCCGACCCAGCTTCTCCAGCTCTCACTCTGGAGTCTCCTCCTCCTGTTCCTACTTGGACCCACTCAGGAAGTACCTGGTCCTGTCCTTTGCAGGTCTCCATCCGACTGGATGGTGAGAACAAGGTGGTGGAGTACAATGCTGTGGGTGCCATGAAGGACGCCGTCAGGGTGGTGTTCCGAGGTCCGCGTGTGAATGTTCTCTTTGACCGTGACTGGCACAAGCTGGCGCTGAGCATCCAGGCCCAGAATGTTTCCCTGTACATTGACTGTGCACTGGTGCAGACGCTGCCCATTGAGGAGAGAGAAAACATTGATATCCAGGGCAAGACCGTGATTGGAAAGCGCCTCTACGACAGTGTGCCCATCGATGTGAGTATTGGGGCCCTGGTGCAGAGGAGCTATGGGATCCTGCCCCTGCCCCTGCCCCTGCCCCCCACCTCTGCACATGCCATTTATCAAGCCACCACCTGGGGCTGAGAATGGTGAATGCTGACACATGTAAGAGTCCAGATGCACCACCATTCATTCACCCATTCACTCAGCTATTGGGCCATTTCTTCAGCCATTCAGCACTTGTATCCTGACCTCCAACTGTGTGCTAGGCATTGTTCTAGCACTCGGGCTAGTAGGACCCAGACATTCAGATGTTTGTCCTTTGATATAAGGGGCTTGAGCACACTAGGATATCAGCATCTGTGAGGCATCCTGGAACTAGTGCCCTGTGAGTGCTAGGGGACAGCTTGGGTGAGTTCTATCAAAAGCTAACAGCTACAAAAGTACCAGTTTCAAGTAACTCAGGTTATCCAGGTGTCGGCGGGGACAGAGAAAAAACGCAGCTCCCAGAACCTATGTCCTGTGAATGGCAACCTGGTTCTTCCAGCAGCTCAAGAGTGTTAACTGCATACCTGCTGGTGCCTGCTGCTCTGTGTGAGCCACATCCCCATGTGCCTGGCAGGGAGAGTGCTGGCCCCAGACATGGGATGCTGCTTCTGCCTTGAGCCCCTGTTCTTCTGATTGGGGCCCAGTAAAAGTTCAGCACCATGTGCCAAGTGGGAGAAAGACTTGGCATTTAAGGGACCTGGGCCCACTATGGAAGAGACTGACACTGAGGTTGTCCAGTCTGGTTACCTAAGCTTCACAATGCAGAGCAACACTGGAGTTACCAAGCCCAGAGGAGAAGAACCCAACCTGGACGAGCAGGGTGTAGGGGGAGGGTAGGAAGGGGCATGCGGGTGACTTCCTGGAGGAGGAGCCTCCTGGGGTGCACCTGCAGGAGGAGCTTGACCTTCCTGTGCAGCTGCGAAGTAGACCAGCTTGGCCTGAGCAGCAGCTCAAGGTGGTGGGAGTCTAAGTGTGGGGAGTGGATGCAGGCAGCAAGCAGGGTCTTAACCTGCACAGGCCTTGGGAGGCAACTGTGACTGCATGAACTGGGAAGGGTGAAGTGGGACAGAGAAGGGTAGGGTTCTGCAGAGTGAGGAAACAGGAGGAGAGGACAGGGGTGGAAAGAAGACTTAGGGCTCACAGTCCTGCTGCAAGGACAAAAGAGGCCTGGCCGTGGGCAGGGCCATGTGCAGAGAGATGGCAGACACCAGCTGAGATAGGCACGTCCCTGCTGACTCACCACTGCAGAGGTGCAGTGGAGGGGGCTTGGGGGGGCTGTGGGCATCCAGGCTGATGCCCCTCCTCGAGCTGGGGAAGCATGGAAGCCGGGGCTAAGCTCGCTGGGGGAGCCTTGAGACTTGGAAGCTTTTTTCTGTTTTTCCCAGAGAACCCCTTTCCTTCTCTTCCACGCCTCTTATTTCCCTCCAAGTTCTAGGGAGTAGAGTCAACTGGGCTCAGAATCGGGGATCCCTCTTAGGAACTAGAGGGATTCTTTCCTGGATAGGGGCTGTGGCTCTTGGTCATTAATTCCATTCATTCCTAGCACCCTAGTCTCGCCCTGGGCAGTACAGAGCCAGGTGGCTTTCCTGGTGGACAGGAGTTGGCCTCGTGGACTTTGTTGAGCTGCTGTCTCATCCTGATTATGTCAGCAAACTCTAAAGCCATGATTCCATATTTATTTATTTATTTAATGTATTTAGCACAGTATCTACAGAGTCTAAAGGGTCTCACTACACAGATCAGCCTCCCAAGTGCTGGGATTACAGGCGTGTACCTCCGCCCCCAGTCTCAGTTGCTGTCTCAGAGCGCCCTAGGGGTCAGCACGGCATGCCGGGTATTGAACCCCAGTCCCTGTACCTCCTAAGCAGCCACTCTAGTCCACTGAGCTATCTGGCAGGCCCATGAGGCTGTTTTTAGAGAACCAGAAAGCACTGGATGGGAGCAGGGTGTTGGAGAATTTGTGTCATTTTCTTCTATTTCTGGGCTGTTGTTTTCTATAGGAAATAAAAGATGGACGAATGGAGCAGTGATAGTTCCTGGGGAACAGAATCGGTGGGGTAGGAGTTGTACCTCAAGTAGCACCTTTTGCAGTGAGAGGCAGAGGTCCTGGAGGTGATCAAGGACCTCCCCTCGTGCTGAGGAACTCAAGCCCAGCACGGGCAGTGTCCCCTCGCCCAGTTATTCAGCTCCAGTCGAGGAGGCTGGAAGTTCACTTTGCCACTACTTCTGGGCCCACAACACAATCGCTGTGCGCGAGGGCCCTCAGCCTTGCGGAGTGGAGGCTCCTGCGGAGGAAACAGGTTTTAGAATGAAGGAAGCGTTGCACAGTGAAGGGACACAGGGCAGTGCTGCAGGGATATGTCTTGGGTATGGCAGGTGTGAGGGGCTGGGAAGCAGCCAGAGCCAGAGGTGAGGGCAGAAGGGGCAGCTCAGTGTAGAAGGGAGACTGCTAGGGACTGGAGGGGGGCTGCAGCTCATGCACAGGGGAGTGGGCCGGCTCCCTTTGTTGTACTGTTGCCAACTTCAGCTCCCTGCTTATGACAGTGGTGCTTGGGATCCCCTCCCTGCTCTCATTTGGCTAACAAATGACCCCACCCCTCCCCCAATATAAAGAAAGGAAACCACACACATTTATCATTGCATGTCTTCAGTGAATTGGTGGGGGGCACTAAGGAAGTTGGGCATCTTAGCTTAAGGGTTCTCACAGGACTTTCACAAGGATACTACTGAGTTTTTGGCCAGTGCTACAGTCCTTTAAGTACTTCAGTAAGGCAGAAGCATCCACTCTGCGCTCATCCTGGGGGCCGTTGGCAGCCTCCTGGTGTGGCTGAGCGCTGCTCCTTGCTAATCAAGTTTTTAGAGACTCCTAGTTACTCTGCATAAAATCCTGTCCATGCAACCATTATAAATGGGGCAGCTGGTGTATCCAGTGTGAGTGATGGGAGGAGGGCGGCTGGGCAGGGAAGAGGGAGACAAGGAAGAAGGGACCCGAAGCAGGATAGAAGCCAGGTTGTTCTATAACCTGGTCTTGGAAGGAGAAGGGATCATTACTTTTGTTGTAGCTGATTGCTGTGGTTCAGGTTGAAAATGTTCCCCCCCAAGTCTCCTGTGCTCTGAGGCAGGGCATTCGGAAATGGTGTGTCACTGAGGAGTATTTTGGGATGGTGTGTCTACCTCCTGTGTCCTCCCTTCTCTCTGCTTTCTGGCTGGGCCACACAGCTAACTTGTGTCATGTCTTTCTACCATGCTGTTTCCATCTTGGGGCCAGCTCACTGTGGACAGAACCCACTGTTAATTGAACCAAATAAAATGCTCCTCTTTTATGGCTTTTTTAATTTATAAAAATGTTTATGTATTTATTTGGTGCAGGGTCTCGCTACACAGCTCAGACTCATAGGGATCCTCCTATCTCAGTCTCCCCAGCCCTGAGGTTACAGGCATGCACCACTTTTTAGGGCCGGCATGACATGTGGTACAGGAGATTGAACTCAGGTCCTTGCTCTTGCCAGGCAGGGACTTAGACTGCTGAGCTATCTCCACAGCCCAAACTCTCCTCCTTCAAGCTGTGTCTCAGGGGTGCAAAAGCTGACTGATACACTGATTCATCAGAAGCCAGAAGTGGAGTGAGAGGAGCATGGGCCCTTGGGAGTGGCTGAGGCAGAGGGGAAGGACACGAAGGCTTCAACCAAAACCAGAGCCTCCTCTGCACCAGAGAGAGGGGTTGCAAAGCTCATGGTCGGCATGCTAGGAGTCCTGCAAGGCAGCAAGGCTGGGAGGAATTCTGGGCAGGCATGAGTGAGTGTGAGCCCTGGCAGGGTCTGTCTGAGACCCTGGAGGTCTTCCCGAAGTCACTAAAGCTCATCCTCTCCCTCCACGTTCCTTCCCAGTTTGACCTGCAGAGGATTGTGATTTACTGTGACTCAAGGCATGCAGAGCTTGAGACTTGCTGTGACATCCCGTCAGGCCCGGTGAGTGGATTCTTGTACAGAGAGGGTTGGAAGGGTTTGTATGCGCTGCGAGGAGAACAGAGGTGTCACTGGCTTTGGAATAAGAGTCAAGGTTTGGGGGCATTGGCTGTCAGATAGTGGTTTGG
This sequence comes from Capromys pilorides, assembly GCA_004027915.1. NCBI lineage: Eukaryota > Metazoa > Chordata > Mammalia > Rodentia > Capromyidae > Capromys > Capromys pilorides. The sequence goes on along the minus strand of PVKN010002516.1, from coordinate 33,639 downwards.
AGGGCAGTCTGGTGGTCATGGTCGAGCTCCATTGGTACAGGTTTGGGGAACTGAGGCAGGCCAGGTCCTAGCAGTGGGCTGATGTGTCTGGACCTCCATCAGGGCAAGCCACAGGCTATGGGTCATGTGACAAGACTTGGCTTTCAGAAGCAGAGGAGGCTCCTATGCTGGTGGAGGCCCTTAAGGAGGGACCGGGCCTACAGGCCACTAGTGCTCAGAAGAGGATTGGCTCTAGTGCCCTGGCAGGGCCACAAGGCAGGGAGCTCAGGATGTCCTGCCCTCTATGTGCAGGATCTGGTCCACCTCCATCCAGGCGTCACCTCTATCCATTTCAGCCCTTCCTCTCTTACCCCCCAAAAAGCTGTATTCCAACACTTGCAAGATGGGTGTTACCATGGATCCCACTTCCCTGCGATGAGGGCTAAAGCCTGTGTGCGATGCTTGGCTGGTCCAGGCCCTTGGATGCAGGAAGCACATCCTAATGGTTCCTGTCTCAGCATTCAGGGAATGTAGGTCCACAGTGGGGGCTGGAGATTTGGAATGAGATGAACCTGGTTGTAGAGAGAGAAACAAAGGAAGGGAGACAGCAAGAGGATGGAGAGAGTGAAGAGAGGGTATGCCAGATGCAGGACCCAAGTTGGGGACTTTCTCGTGCTGTTCTGTGAAATGCTTCTGACCTTAGGAAGAAAACATCCTTGTCTCCATTCCACAGAGGTGAGTGCTGAGGCTCAAGGGGATGAAGAGCTGGGCCGTGCAGTGGCTGAGGCTGTGCTGGGCAGCCCCATAGCTCCAGGGCCTTGGGCAGCCAGGAGCCCACTGGCAGACATGTCCCACCCACACATCTAGTGTGCTCGGAGGGCCTCATGGGCTGGGGTCTGGTTTGCCTGCTCAGCTTCTCAGAAGCTTTGGAGATCTTGCCTCTCTCAATGGAGGGGTCAGTGAGTGAACAGCCGGACGGATTCTGACTTCCTGGCCTTTCCTTCCAGTGTCAGGTGACTGTGGTGACAGAGCCTCCACCTCCGCCCCTGCAGCCGCCCAACCCTGGCAGTGAACAGATTGGGTTTTTGAAAACCATCAACTGCTCCTGCCCGCCTGGAGCAAAGGTACTGTCTGAGGTGGGAGCAGCGCATGCGCACGTGGTCTGCAGATCGGGACACCCTAGGCTTGCGGTGGCTTTCAGCTCACGGCGGCGCAGAGTTCTTGTTCTTCTGTTTTCCTGTTCCTTGATTCTTGTGCCCCGTGGAAGAGAAGATGCTTAGGCTTGGCACTAATTAGCATTTTTCCTGAAGTTAATGATATAGTCCTGAGGTCTTTCTGGCTCCTACTTATTATCTGCACTCCAGTGTAATGCAATCAAACTAGACGTGGCTTGTAAATAAGAATCAGAGCAGGACCATGATGGAGGACTTGGATGTGCCCTCCAGGAAGGAGCCCACCCTTCCTTCTCAGGTTTGCCTCAATTAGCCACACTACATCATCTAAATTTACTTATAAACAATGCTCTGTGTATTTGCTTCTAATTTTAAAAATGTATACATTTCTTTGAGTACCGCTGCCACCCTCCATTAGATAGATGAAAAATCCCACTTCATGCCTGAGGCTACTGTTGGTTTGATTTTTTTGCAGATCAATGGTTGTTTATGCATAATAGTTCTTCACTACTTGAGCAGAGAGAACTTAGCAATATGCATGAGGATGACAAAAGGTAGAATTATATGGGGAAAGGTTCTGGAAAGTTCCCTTGAACCACTGTCCCCACGCTCTTGACCTCCAGCATGCAGCCACACCTGTCTCTTTCTGCACATCCTGGTCAGTGGCCCTGTGCAGGAGGAAGGCAGCCCCTCTGCGAGGACCAGAGGCACGTAGACCTCGAGGTATGATGATTAATGATGGTCACTGGAACAACACAGGTCCATGTGTTGTAACCCTTTCCATGGGGTTACTGGCAAACAGACTCTGCCCTGTCCTTCTTTCTTCCCCTGTGCTACTCTCCACACTTCCCTATTTTCTTTCCCTTCTACCTAGAGAGCCAGATGTTAGGGAGACAAGGCCCCTTCAAAAGGCTGTCAGTCAACCAGGGTTCTTCCATCCTGGCCTAGCTTACCAGAGATCAAATCAAAATAGCCAGCCTGGCTGTGTCCCAAGCTGGAGTATCTTTGAGGCCACAGGTGAGGTTCAGAGCCCTGGCCTGGTGGCCAGATTGGGGGTGGAGCAGGCAGAGGAAGACGCTAGGGTATGGCACATTTGTGTTGAGAGTCAGCTTCTCCTCCAGTCTTGAACATTTTCAGGCCAGACTCATCTGTGGACCACTTCCACAGGCCAGTGAAATCACGGAAGTGGCTGTCTAAACTCATGGCCTCCAAAACCCTGACATTTGGTTCGCTCTGTGAGTGAGAAGGGGAAGTATGTGGAAGGATTACCAATCAGTGCACACACAGGCGAGGCATTCCTACAGCCAGCTCTGCCCAGAGCCAAGCCTATGCCATGGGTGAGGCCTGCTGCGCTCCTGTGGTCACCAGCAAGGACCCTCCAGAGGGACGTCCTGCAGCAAGTAGGCCCCCGTTTACTTTTCCCATTCATCTTCCCACTCTCTAGTTCACAAAGTCCCAGACTCCACCTGATCTTGGTGTGTAAAGACGCTTCTCTGCTGCTTCCCCACTGCCTGTTAAGTTACATTCGTCCTTTCCTGGTTGGTCTCCACGTCCATCAAGGACTTTTCTAGCCTGGTCTCTTGCCTCTGCAGAGCCTTCTGTAGAAATCATCTTTTCCTATACTTCAGCTCCTTCACCTGCCTGATGCCTACTCTTCAAAGACTCAAGCGATCTTTTTTTTTTTTTTTTTTTTTTTGGTGCCAGGGATTAAACTCAGGACCTTGTGCTTGCCAGACAGACACTTAGGCTACTGAGCTATTTCCCTAGCCCACCCAAACAATCTTTCTGAGTACAGTGTTACCTCTATGATTACTCTTTTCCTTCCTCCTCCTCATCCCTCTCTTTTCTTCTTTGCTGCCTTCCACTCTTCACCCTCTTTCTATTCAATATTTATACAGCACCTTCTATTTCCTGATTCTGAGTTTCCAGCTACCATTATAATGACTACACTGGACTGAAATATATCCTTGCTTTTGTTTCCATAATATTCTAATTCCAGATGGCAAAGACAGAATCTTTACATATAAGTAAAGACTTGAGTAATGGCTCAGCCAATGAAATGTAGGTTAGGGGCTAAAGAGTCATTAAAGGCTAGGCTGAGGGGCAGATGGGAACAAGGGGTGAAACAGCACATCCTGTGGGAGGAATGAGGTCCGACCACTTGAGCTTGTCATCCAGCACATGTAGTCTCAGTTCCATACTCGCTGGGTGGCACTGCCAATTCCCTGTTTGTGCCCATGGGCATCCAGCTTGTGCTGCATGTCTCAGTCTGAGATGGGCTCGAAGGGAGTTAGGAAATGATCCTCAGAGTCTGCTGTCTGCCTAAATGACTGAGTGCTCTGAGGCTGGCCTGCCCTCAGGAGTTGAGCCCCAAGCCAACCTCAGTGCTTCCCAGGCTCAGGCGGGCATGCAGGCTCTCTTCTCCCTCCTGCCTCTGTAGAGGGTCCGGTGAGGGAGCCTTAGCACTACCTCATGAAGTGGGTGGCTTCAAAGCCTTTTCTTCTACACTTCTGCAAAACCCAAAGCCTGGAGCTCAGGAGTCAGTGTTCTCCCCCAAATCTTTAGCCACAGCAGACTTTTCTCCAGAGGTTCATGTCTTCTGTTCAGTTTGCAAATGTTTTTGTTATCAGAAGCAATCGACATCGTGTCTTTTGAATCCCTGTGTTTGTCTCTGATCAAATACCGTGGTGAGCATGAACACAGATGTCCTAGGTGTTCTGGTGGACACTTACAGAGGGCCACATGCACGCGAAATACCACTGTCACCCTAAAATGGCTTTTAACTATGTGTTTTCCTACAGCAGCAGTACAATGGAGTGGCTGTGACTAGAGCAGTCGTTAGTGGCGAGTGCGTGCCTGTAGGTGGGTGCGGGGTCACTTTTCTTCATTATACTTCACATGTAAAGCTATAGGAATCCTGCTGTTCGTCTTCAGTAGGTCAATATTTCCAGGCTGCATGACTTTCCAGATCGCAGTTTGAAATCCAGAAGCAAGATCTTTTGCCCATTTTCATAGCGTACATTTAGAAATCACAGACAGTGGTGTTGTGCCTGGTGTTCTAGTATGTAACAGATACAGGAACCAATAACAGGCAATATAACTTTACTTTTAATCGAAGCAATGACATATTCATCCAGGTAAAAATAACTCCTGGAAAGCGTTTTTTTTTTTTTTTTTTTTCATTTATTTATGTATATTTGATATGGAAAAGTTATAGCCACGCATGTCTGTTGTAGGAGTCCCTTCCAGGTTCTCATCTCAGTTCAAGAAGTCAGTATTTGTAATCCCAAAGATATGTTATTGGAATCCCATCAAGTTAATTCCTATCTACCAGTCTCAGTGCAACCCATGGCAAAAGTAAAGATACTAAAGCATATTTATAACTATTGGGGAAACAAGGAGCACTAAGTCCAGTCATGAAGATGGCTTTCGGGAGCAAAGAGAGTGACCGAGGGCCTCACCCAGTTTTATTCAGTGGAGGAGTGGCTTGAGGAGGAATGACTGAGAACTGGAGGAGGTAGGTGAGTACTGTGAGCTGAGCTAGGAGGGGACCTACACTTACTTCTGCCATATGCAGAGAGAGTAATCTGCATGATGCTGCTGAGATAGTAGCTAAAGGTTTAGGAAGCCTGGTGCTTCAGCTTTCATGTAGTCTTTTAAGCCCCAGGAAGCCATAGCCTCTATCTCCAGGCTCAATCCCAGCTGGCAGCATGGAGCATTATTAGCTCTTCCTCCTATATTGACCTGGCTCACATTAAGGAGCAGCAGGTGTAGGTTACCAGGGAAACACGCATGCCACCTTCAAAGACTATCACCAGCGCCTCAGTTAGACCAATATACATTGCTTAAGGCCAATGGAAAGGATAGACAGAAGTCCTAGCCAGCTCTGTGCTTATCAATATAAGGAAATAGGGTCAGGCTCAGTCAAAATAGAGATGGTGGTTCTTCTTTCAAGGAGAGCTGCTCAGGTGGTCCTCCACAGTCTGTAAGAGACCAACTAATGCTGCAGTAGGCACATACAAGGTGGAGAAACTGAGAAGCTGGTTAACACAACCCCCTGAGATATTCATCCTTTCCACCTCCAAGCCCAACTGGGGCCCTTTGGCCAGTGTCCAGACCCCTTCTCCTGTTCTCTGCTTCTGTGTTGGGCTTTCTCACTTCTGGGCACCTGCGAGGATGTAAGCCATCTGTCGCTCTGTTCCCATGAGTTGTTCACATCCTTTACCCTCTGATTGATCCTCTAGAGGCTGCGGGCAACATTCCTATGCAGGTTTGTCTTTCAAGAGCGAACTCCCCAACTCCCTGCTCAGCAGTTGGCTCACTCCAAGACTGGGTTGTGAGCATGAAGGTGGCTAACTAGCTCCTGAAGGAGAGATGGAAATGGTTGAAACAGAGATTTATTGTTTCTTTTGGTATCTCTTCCTGCAGGGTGAAAAGGGCTTTGATGGCCCCTTGGGACTCCCAGGCCCAAAGGTCAGTACTGGCATGCAGGGTATCCTTTGGAGCCTGAGCACTCCTCGCTTTGCTTTTGCTGTCAGGACAATGGTGGTTTAATTGGTTTTCCTGCCACCATTTTCAGGGAATTGGTTGAGATAGTGGGGTCAGAGCAAGAGGCATGAGGTTCTGAGACTGCTCAGAATCATTTCTCAGTCTATAAATACAGGCAGGAGAGGGGCAAGATTGCTGGTGATCAGGTTTGGAGTTCCTTTGCTCCAAGTTTAGCTCTCCATAGTCGTAATGTTCCATTGACTCTTGCAAGTTGATGTGTTCCAGAAACTTTCCAGGATGTGACATTTAAATTTTCTTTAAATTACATGAAATTGTTCTATACAAAATGTGTAAAGTAACTAATTATTGAAAGCCAGGCTCTCGATTTTGGGCCTTTCACTCTCAGGTCAAGAGCAGCCCTTTTACTCCCTCATTCCCTGGGCTACCATCTTCTTCCATCATTGATGTGATGGCAGAAAACTGACCACCTGAGAGGTACCAGTCATTGAGGTCACTGAGTGGGAGTTCTGCGTTACTGCATAGCCACTGCCTCATGTGGTATTTGAAAGCACTAAGCGTGGTGTCCCAGACAGCCAGACAGCCAGACAGCCAGACAACCAGACAGCTGGGCTTTTATTTCCCCTGCTGCTCCTTTGTATTTTCTCCCCAGGTGGAATTCTCTCAGCCACACTCACCTCTCCCTTCCCCCCTCACCTCCCAGCCTCCCTTCTTAGTCTTTCAGCCTCTGTCAGTGATTTTTTTTTTCTTCAGTTCCCTCCTGCCCTTTCCTAACTGTGATTTCATTCACTCACCATTATCATTAGGGAGCGTCTGCTAATGTCCCAGCGCTGAGGTTGACACAATGGCTAGAGAATGGCATAGAGAGGTCTTTGAATACCTGGGTCTGGCGGTGCCTGCAGACCTGTGCGTGCTTGCAGGCAATATAGAGGATGTCTTGGCCCCTCCTCCTTCAGGGTGGGCCACCAGGCCCCCTTGTGTGCTTGGCAAAGATGACACCAGAGACTTCTAGGAAATAGGGGTGAGGCTGGAGATGGGCAGCCTGTGAGTGCAGTACTTCTGTTGGAGGACATAACCTGATGTGCGTTTCTGGTTTTGACCCTGCAGGGAGACATGGGAAGCACTGGGCCAGTGGGTGCTCCTGGACCCAAAGGAGAGAAAGGAGACACGGTGAGTCACTTCTAAGTGGCAGGACCTTGACATAGAGTTTAAGGCTGCCTTCTTTTTATGGATGGGGACACCTACTGGATATGGCCTTAGTGCCTGTTTTACCCTTCTGCCTACCTCCTAGAAACTGCTTCTATTGTTATTTTCCAATTGGTCATTCTGTGGCACCTTCTCTCACTTTGTAAATTCTACACACTCTGTCCTCTGCCAAGAATACTGTCCCCTCCATTCATCCTATTGTGTCCTGACATCTTTTCCTACCTCACAGTGGGTCAGAAAAAAAGCTGGACTAAGTCACAGTTCAGGGTGGCACCTGAGAGCCTAATGCCCAGGGGATACTTGGCTCCTACAAGACAAGAAGCCTCCTCATCTGTAAAATGGGCATAACGAAAGAAGCTGTCTAGTAGCATTAGGGAGATTAGATGAATGCATGCATGCAAACAGCTTGGAACAGGGGCAGAAGCATTGGGACAGCTGCCGTTGGCATCAGCTTCCACTGATTGTGTGACCTGGGGCAGGTCCCCTAACCAATCTGAAAGCCTTCCCTTAGTCACCCCACTAGCCAAACGGAGAGGATAACAGCTACTCTGTTCATAAAATGGAATTACATTCAAAGCATGAAAGGGGAAGGTTTATAAGGAAGTGTAGAAAGGTATGGCAATATTTTATATCACATACAATCAGTAAAAGGCTAGAGCATAAAAGATAAATGGGAATTCTTCAGTTTAAAATAAGAATAACTAAAATTTTAAATCCTCTAGAGAGGTTCTGTGGTACACTTGGATTAGCAGAAGAAATATTCATTCTTGAAACTAATTCGTTAGGGAACATGCACTCTAAGGTGCTGAGGGAAAAGTGGAAAATGAACAGCGTAGAAACATGGGACTTATAGTGTACAGCCTGCTCATTATGGAGACTCGGAGGAGAGGGGCGGAAGGAGCACTGAAGCATACGAAAAACAGCTAAAGATACCACTGACAGGGTGAAGAGTGGCTTTGGGAGCATCCCAAGTGGTGGGTGGGAGGAGCAGGGATGACTGTGGAGGAGAATTCGGAGCTCTGTGTGGCCCATTCCCCACTGTTAGAATTCAGAATGCTTCATAGCACTGAATTGGAGGAAAATAAGCTAGAGTAGTGGTCTGAGGACCACCTCACAGGAATTCAAATGGGAAATGTGTTCAGGCTTCACATGCTTCAGCAGGAGCCACTGAAAGGGTTTCCCTGGCTAGCCCCTGGAGGATGCTCAGGTAGATGGTGCCAGGCTGATCTTCCAGAAGGAATTTGGGGAAGTCATCAGATTACTGTGGAGTACAAAGGAGGCTGGAACTGATGGTGAAAGCAGGACTGAATGGGTAGAGAACTGAAGGCTCTCTGTGAGTACAAAAATTGCTTGTTTCCCCATCAGTGTAACATGCACAAGTGCACTGGATTGTGGGAAATGTGAAAAATCCTTCTCAAGACACGAGCCTCTAAAGAGAAATATAAAGCAAAGGGGCACTTTTTAAAATGCCACTGTTCAGTCACTAAAATTACATTAAAACCATACTCCCACCCAACTTAGTGCACGTGAATGTCACTGATTTCATCAGAATAACAGTGGCTTGTGTCTCAGACCGTAGCACTTGCCCCTGTGTGTTTCATGATGCTCTCCATTAAATCACAGAGAAGACAGCCGTCTTCCCTCTGTCAGAACTTTTTATGTGGCTCTTTTACATCTGGACTTACTTTGTAAGGAAGCATGTCTGGATATGCACAATTACATATTCATGTGGATTTTATAAGTGAGCCTACAAGCAGACATAAATGTGAATAATTTATAAGTGAAACTAGAAATAATGCTGTGCAGAGGAAAGTGATGAAATCCATAATGTACTGCACAACTGCACAATGCCACAGCACTGCACAATAGAAATTATTTTCATTAATTAACAGATTAGTTAATGACTGAGAACATGCAGGCAACATTTTGTTGCTTTAAAATATTTTGCAGGGCTGGCAAGATGGCTTAGAGGTCTAAAGCACCTGCTTAGGAAAGCTTAGGCAACCTCAGGGACTGAGGTTAGATCCCCGGCACCACATGCTGCGCCAGCCTCGCCTCTGGGCTGAGGTGGCCGTAATAAAATAAATAAAATATATTGCAAAAGATATATGTAGTATGTCTACATGGGCATGTGTGTGTGTGTGTGTGTGTGTGTGTGTGTGTGTGCGCATGTGTGTGCGTGTGAAATAATAAGAGGGAAAATGAAGAAAGAGAGGCAGAGAGGGAAGGAGGAGGGGAGAGCGAGAGTGGGAGATGAGGAGATAGACAGCAATTTAACATTAATGCTGGAGACACATCCTCATTCCACTGTCAATCCCTGTGTAAGTCTGTGGGTGACAACGTTGTAAGGGGAGGGTACTTTCTTTCCTTATGCTTTCCAGCTCACAAGGCTTGGTACCGGCAAGCCTGCTCCAGAGTGTTTGGCAGTGTGAGGAGAGCTGGCCGTGGTGCAGCTGTGTGCCAGGAGGCAGCTCTGTGCCCCACCCCCCGCCTGGCTACATCCTCTAGCTCTGGGATTGTTTTTGAGCTTCCATCTCTGGGTACCTAAATATGAGGCTGACAGCAGCCACCCACTGTGGCTTCTGAGTGTTTTAAAAGCGGGGCACCTAGAACCCAGATGCCCAAAGGCAGCAGCCACTTTCTTGTTTAAATGTTTATTTTCTTAGTTTTCTTTTGTTGTGGCAAGAGCTCTACATACACATCCCTTCCTAACAAAGGCTGGGGACAACATACTGCTGAGACTACAGGCATCAGCCTCCTGGGCCCCTCTCTAGAACTTATCCTGCTGCCCTGAAATTTTACTCCTGAGGCTTAGTGGCTTCCTGCTTCCCCTCCCACAGCACTTGGGAAACCATTAGAATAACAAGCACCTGTTAGGGACTGGGCACCTCGCTGAGGAGCTGAAGAGGAGCAAAGGACAGGAGCCTAATTCTGAGGCACACTGACTTTAGCATGTGCTCCTGGGAGTAAAGGAGAAAGAGGGAGAAGAGATGGGGGTGAAAGGCATTAGAACAAAGTCTCTCTGAGTGTGGTAAGGCAGTGTGGATCTCCCATCCAGCCCTACTTCTCATTATGGGGGATTCTGCCATGACAGCTTTGCCCTCATAGTGACTGCTCTGATTCCAACAGGAGACATGCCTCTGGGTCACCCACATGTTAAGAGTGGGCCTTTCCTACTGGAGCCAGGCAGCTCCCTCAGTGTCTGGAAGAGGCAGATCCTATTTGAAATGGGAAGCTATCTAGGATTCTTTTTTGAAAATTTTCTTTATTTTTTATTGCCTTTAATAAGAAATAACAATGTGACAGTTTGAAAACACGTTAGTAATACATTTCTAGTATTTGATACTATGCATATTGTTGTCCTCGTAGTAGTTATACAGAGCACAGGGTGTAGATGTGATAATTTTTCTAATCATTATTGGTACAAAATTTTTTTTTAGTATGCTGTATATAGGATTCTTAAAGGTAGAATCAGGCTGCAGTGCTGAGTGAGGGGGGAAAAAGAGGAGCTTCACTCTGTGTAAACTCTCCCCAGTGCTGCCCTTCCAGGGCAAGGACCAAGAAGGAGCTCACTTACCCACAAGATACATACCCTTGTCAGCAACATTATGATCTGAGCGGTTGTGTCCCCCCAGAGTTCATGTGCTGAGCTCCCACTCCCGCTGTGATTGATGAGGTGGTGAGGGTTTGGGGATTGATTGGGTTATGAAGTTGGAGCCCTTCAGAGTGGGCAGGACCAGTACCCTATGAAAAGAAGCATGAAAGGAGCTCAAGAGAGATGGCCCCATCCCTGACTCATGAGAGGACACGGTGACAAAGTCTCTGTGAGCCAGGAAGCAGCCTTTTCCTGACACGCCATCTTCCTGTGCTTTGGTCTTGAACCTGCAGCCTCCAGAACTCTTAGAAGTGCATTTCTGCTCTGCGTAAGTTCCCCAGTGTAAGGCATTTGTTATGGCAGCTCTAATATATCAAGACATGTGGTTTCTGGTACAGGAAAGACACACATATCATAATAAGGAATTTGCTTTTAATTTGCTGCTTCTCTTAGAAAGTTTTGGGCGAGGTATTAGCAGTGACAGCCCTGCAGTACTGGCTACTGATCTGGTACTTCATTTGAAAAGAAGAGGCCATGTAGTAGAATAAGCTATGCCAGCTTCCCTAGCTTGAGTGCCTAATGTGTTCCAGATACTCGGTTTCCCGATGTCAGCCTCTTAAGCCTCGTGGTGGGGGCTGGACCATGCACAGCTTCATACAGCTGGTGAGTGATTGCGGTTCAGGCTGGGCCTACCTGATACAGACATGACGCAGACACCAGAGGAATGGTCCTCCCCTCTTTACCAGTGCACTGGCCACGACCATTCTCTGTTTGTCTGAAACTAATGCTTGTTTGGGAGAATTTTAGACTCTCAAAAACCATGTTCCTGGGCTGGCGAGATGATTCAGTGGTCTAAAGCACCTGCTTAGGAAAGCTTACGCAATTGCAGGGACCATGGTTCAATCTCCAGCACCACATGCTGCGCCAGCACCACCTCCAGGGCAGGCTGAGCCAGCCACAATAAATAAATAAATAAATAAATAAATAAATAAATGAAAAACTTAAAAAAAAACAAAAAACAAAACCATGTTCCTTATAGAAATCAAGTTATTTTCTAAAAAGCCACCACTGTATACCCTCTGAACAAGACCATGCAAATTAAATACCTGTGTTTATGTGTCTGAACCTCATAGGACATATTCATGCCATTTGCCTCTAACTCCAGGTCCTCTCTTCGCTCACGATTGGCGTAGTCAGCAGTCCAGTCCCATCTCTGGCTTGCACATTTTTGTGTGTTATTCATGGTGATCAAGTTGGATGACTTTGAGTGCCTTCTATTCTTTTACAATATGTAAAGGATGGCGGTGGGTATTAGTTTAGCTTTGAATGTGCCATGCAGGTCCAGGAAGCAAAACAGTAGTAAACAAAGGAGTCAAATTGGAGCCCAATGCTCTGTCCATGGTTCTGAAAGACACCTTGGAGAAGTTTAGAATGACCTGATCTTACTGCAGGAGTCTACAGAGCTGGAATTAGCCAGACTATACTGTTTTTCTATCTTTGCCCAACATTCAGTTTCTTAACAAATCATAAGACAAAGAACTAAATATGGGAGATTGAGAGCATTTATGGGAAGGGTTTGTGTCAGATGTCTGTGCTACAAGGTCCAAAGAGGTGACGAGCATAGACTGTAAGCGCAGAACGCTTCTCGTGCACTTAGCGACCATGACAGTAAATCATGACTTAACCCCTAGATCCTGGGTTCTCTCATCTGTAAATTGGCAAATACACTAGTACTTGCCTCCAAGGATTGCTACAAATGAGCTAATGAAAATAAATGACTTATATTTGTAAAAATTACTCATAAATTTTAAGTATATTGACCATGGCACCAGAATGCTGTGCCATTTTTATACACTAAGTGATGTCTTCCATGTTCTCAGCATTAATGAAGTCTTACACCCTGAGGCTACCAGCAGCTTGAAAATGTCAGCAGTCTCACAGCTGGTCCCATTCTCCATCCCAGGAGGTTTTCTGCAACTCCAGGGCCTCAGGAAGCCCAGTGGGTGTTCTTAGATGGTATGGTCCAGCTGGAAAGGTGAAAAAGTCCTTTCCCTTCCCAGCTCATCTGAAATAACTCTTAGGGCATCTAGGAAGAGTTACAGTACCTAGTATTTATAAGTACTTGCTAACTGGAAGGATTCATATGCGTGCTATTAAGTTTTTGGGCAGATACCGTAAGTCCCTGACTTACTGATATTTTGAGTTGCAGGCTTTCACAGATATGAATGGAATTCACATAATGAATCTTCATAGATGTGAATGAATTGCAGAAGTAGCTCAGCTGTCTGCTGAACATTGTCACAGTTGTGCTGCTGTGTTTACTGTACAATCATACACTGCTCAATCTGAGCCCAGGATGTCCTGAAGGAAGAAGAGAAGTTGTGACAATGTGGAGGGGACTCCTAGGAAGCACAAATCAACTTACATTATACATTTTTATCAAAGGTACATAAGACTATGTTGGACTTACAATCAAAGACTTACTAATGTTCTAGAATGGAGCTCATTTGTAAGCTAGAGACTTACTGTACTGTCCTCATTTTTCAGATGATGAGTAGGGGGATCAGGAACCAGTGACTTTACTTCTCTGTGTAACAGAATCAGTATTTGGGCATTGCTCACCAGCTCCCCAGCTCTTCCTCATCCATGCTGAGAAGTTTTCAGACTTGAGCCAGCAAGCACATCACCTGCCTGACCCTCCTAGAGTATCTGAATCAATAGGTCTTCAGGGGGCCATGAAAGTGGTTTCTGTAACAAGGCTCCAGGTAATACTGACACTGTTGGCCCAGGGACCACACTCAGAGCATCACTGATCAGAGTGTTCTTAAGACTCCCCCTAATGTACTTATTGTGTCTTGTACCAAAATGATGAAAAAGATGAGCATAGCACCTTTAGAAATGCAGTGACAACCTTATCAACATTTAGAAATAGAGGGTCAGCCAGATAACTCAGCAGACTAAAGTACCTGCTTAGGCAGGCACAGAGACAAGAGTTTGATCCTGGTATGTTGTGCCAGCCTTGCCCCTGGGGCACGCTGAGGCAGTGATATAGACTGGACATGGTGGTGCACACCTATAATCCCAGAACTTGGGAGGCTGAAAACAGGAGAATCACTGGCAGTCTGATCTGTGTAGTAAGACCCTGTAGACCCTGTACTTTATATATATATATATATATATATATATATATATATATATATATATATATTAGAAATAAGCCTTGGTAGTTGGCTAACTGAGAAAGCAAAAGGAACAACTGTTTGCTTATAAGTTGCCCAGTGATGTAACAGGATGATTCTGAAGCAGCTGGCGTGTGTGGGTGGGGTTGGGGGTAATTTCCTGCCAGATGTTGCCCTCCCTTGGGGTACAGAAAGGCACATGGGGACAGTGTATTTGTATGTGAGGGAGGAAAGGCAGCCATGGTGGAGAAGTCAGAGCCTGGCTTGGAATCAAGCCTGATTTAGAGTCACAATTTCTAAGCCAAAACTGGAAAGAGACCTGTTCTCAGAGCCTTGGATTTCTTCTGCAATGGGCTTCATATACACTATTTATTGTCCTTGTGTTAACAGCCTGAATATGGATTTCCTTTCTATATGTGAAACATAAAAACTTAGAAAGTCTATTCAGAATGACAGGACCTGTGCTTGCCTGGGCTTTTCCTTTGAGCACAGCGTTTCCAGCCCTTAGCTTGCAGTTCTTTGCTTCTTGCACTGCCCCTTCATATGGATGAAGCTGAAATGTGGGAGGGGAAGTAGCTTTTTCATCACTGTTGCTAGAATAAAATATCTTAGACTAGGTGATTTGAAAATAACAGAAATTTGTTGCTTCTAGCTCTTGAGACTGGGAATCCAAGACAAAGACAGGAGGAGTTGGTATCTGGTCTTGGTTTTCTGCTTTATAGATGATACCTTGTTGCTGTGTCCTCAAGTGGCAGAAGAGCAAACAGGTTCCCTCTAGCTCATTTTCTAGGGTAACTGACCTTACTTCCTGAAAGCCCCAGCTCTTAAGACATTGCCCTGGGCTTTGAGACTCACCCTGCTGAGTCCCCAGCCTACAAAGGTCTGTGCACATGTGCACCTCCTTTCCTTTCATTGCCTTTGCTTTTCCTCCTTTCTTGTCTCCTCCCTTTGCATTTTACCATTGGTGCTTAAATTTGTGTGTTCTCTCTGAAGATGATGTAAGCTACTAGTCTTCGTCACTCTTTTTACTGCATTTCCCCATGGAACTTTTTGAAAATTCTTAGTAGGGTAAAAATAACTGTCATTTTAATGATATTTTCTAGGGTCAAAATATATCCACATTCACCTTTTACCTGAAAACAGCACTAAACTCTGCCTTGCAGCTCATGGAACTGGGGCTCAGAGAGGCTGGTGGTGTTCTTGAGGAGAGGCCTAGGTGGCCTACAGCTGGGAGTTTGCCTTGTCAAAGGTGCTGAAGGGGGTTCATGAGGAGACCAATGGGGAAATTGTGGATGTGGTATCACAGGGTTAGTCCACAAGGTGTGTTGTGGTGTTTAGAGGACACTAACACTTAAAGGATCTGGCTCAGAGTGACTTTCAGAGGACACAGAAAGACAGGGACCATCTAATGAAGTGCCAGGATCACATGGTGATCTCAAAGTGGTGCCTTCTCAGCTGTGTTTATTGATAGCGCTGGCTTGGCTTAATCTTAACCATGTAAAATAATTTAAAAAGAGATGCCACATTTTGTGACTCAGAAAATACCTCTAAGGAGTCCTCTAGTTAGGCTTTTAGAAAACACAGCAAAGATGGCCACTCCTATGTCAAAGAGAGTGTGCTCCATTCTGGTGGAGTGGTTATTGAAAACAGTTGCCAAGTTGGTGTTAGAGACCTTTGTCTTTCCACTACATCTTGCTGCCCACCCTGTTTCTAGAGCTTAAACATCTCAGAGATTAATTTAGAGCAGGGTTTTCTTTCATGAGCTCAGAGGGTTCTAAAATGAAATGAATCCTTCAACGTGCTCTTGGGCTCAGTGCCATGGCAGCCACAGTCCTGTGTCCTTCCCTTCTAGTCTCTCAGAGCTCCTGTCTGGTGAATAAGCCAGGCTCACCAAGATAACCTTTGGGCACTCACTCCAAAGAACAGCAAGAATAGAAGAGTGAAAACTGCGAGGAAAGGCCAGCGTTTGAGATTTCTGCCAAGTTTCTCTGGCCTTGTCTCTTGTCTCCTTGCTGACTGCTTCTATTAGGTGGTCATGGAACACCAATGTGCTCACTTCTACTCCTGAAGCAAGAGCCCTTCCAGACACCTGGCCCTGCTTTTAGCCCCAGGATGTCCCAGCCTGTAAGAATGGAAGGCAGATGGTCTGTCTTAAGTGGGTAACCAGGGCATGGCTACACTAATTCACTCAACAGACCTGATGACAGGGGAGCTCTATCCTGGATGTCTTTCCAGCAGAGACCACATTCCTTTGTGATGGCTTCCTTTTTAAAGTCTTACATTCAGCCCTAAGGGTGTGGGCCTTGGAACCAGTGGGATCTGTAGGGTCTGAGCACGCCCTATTCCTGATTGCCAGTATCCTGGCTCCAGGCAGAGTTTCTCCTTCCTGTGAGGCAGTAAAAGGAGCTCTGGAATTCCTGGGCAAACAGGGTTGGATGAGGCTAAAGGAGAAGAAGCTATGATTCCACACCCAAGCCTTACCTGATGCACTCTGCCACACAGAGTTCCAGGTGGCTGTGAGAATGTCCTACTCTGCGGACTACTGTGTCTGCTGTAGAGATTCTAGCCCTTGGCTTATAGGATTGATAGGTGGCTAGTGAGCTGATGGGTGTGCAGATGCTGCTGTACGTACAGGTGAATATAAGAGAGAGAAGGAGAAGGGAAGTGTTATGGTTTGTGTCTAGGTGTACCCCCAAAGCCTCATGCTGTCCTGGGGCTGCTTCTGGAATTTGTAATTGATTATTGTGGAAATGAGTGGTGTCCCTCCCCTGGGGTAGGTGATTTGCATTTCAGTGTAAGGGAGGAAGAGAAGTTAGCTGTTTGAACAGCTGCTACCTCTCCCAGTGCCCTTGCTCTTGCCCACCACCATGGAAGGTTGCCCTCTCCCATGTGCCACTCTGCCTTGGAGCCAGCTGAATGTGGACTGAAACCTCCAGTAATTATGAGCTAAATAAACCTTTCATTCCCTCATTTTGAGTGTTGGGTGTTTGTCCCAGCAAGGAGAGAAGAGTAACTAAGACAGAAAGGAAAGGAATAGGAGAGGAGGAAGGAGACAGAAGGGGGTTGGGGGTGGGGAGAGAGAGAGAGAGAGAGAGAGAGAGAGAGAGAGAGAGAGAGAGAGAGAGAGAGAGAGAGAGAGAGAACCTCAGTTTAGGTGCCCAACCCTCTAACAGGTGCTCTATGTCTATACTTTTCACCTGCATCTGAGTGTGACTTATTGGCATGAAATTTGTCCCAAATTGAAAAAAAAAAATTGACTACCTGTTCTAGCCCAGCCCGGCGACTCTCAACCAAGAGTGACTGCCTCCCAGGGGCATCTGCAATATCTGGTCACATTTTTTGGTTTCTACAACTGGATAGTGATGCAGGCAACTAGGGAGGCTGCCAAGGCTCAGGCACCACCACACCAGACTCCCCCGGCTGGGGTGTCTGGTTTGGGGAGCCCCCTGAAGCCCAGCCTTCCACACTACATGTATGATGGAGCCCTGAGTGAGAAAGGGACAGACCTACCGCTAAGGGACAGTGTTTGTGTGGAGCTTCTCACCTATTTTGTCAGGTGCACAGGTAACTTGAGACCTAGTGAAAATGTGGACGCTCATGTAGTCAGTTTGGTTAGGTGCCTGGGAATCTGCATTTCTTACTGTTCCCAAGAATGGCCTAGCTGCAAGCTGATGGTTATTTATTTATTTGTTTAGTTTTATATTTTGTCTGTGGTAGGCTCAGCCCGACCTGGGGCAGGGCTAGTGCAGCGTGTGGTGTCTAGGTTTGAACCATGGTTCCTGCGCTTACCTAACTTTACCTAAGCAGGTGCTTTAGACCTCCGAGTTATCTCGCAGGCCCCAGTGGTCACTCCTTGAATTGCAAAGTTTGGCCACAACTTCCTTGTCTACCTGGCACCTTCTCCATGGTAGCCACATCCCAAGAGGCTATTTTAGCACCATCTGTATCCTCTGTCACCTGCTGTTCCTTTTCTTTCCCCTAGGGATCCGCAGGCCTGCCCAGTCCTCCTGGCAGAGATGGCAGTAAAGGCATGAGGGTAAGTTCTGGCCCCACTGCCCCAGCCTACACGGAAGCACTACGCCAGTACCTCCTTGCCAGGGCCCTGTGTTCTGGAGTGGACATTGCCAGTGCCAGGCCTGAACTGGTGCTCCTTTGTCCCAGGTGTTCCTAGGTTGCTGCAGCTTAGCTCAGTAGTCACACCAATGCCAGAAGCCACCGAGAGCACCGGGCTTTACCTGTGTACCATTGGAAGCTGCTTCCTCACTTGGTTGAGTAGCTCCACACAGGGCTCTGTTTACCTGACTGTTCAGGTAGAACCTGAGAGGGAAGGGATCACCCAAGTTCCCAGTCCATAACTAAGTGAGTCCTCAGGGACCCAAGCAGTGCCCTTAGCCCATGTGTCCGGCCACCTTCCTTTTCCAATTCAGACTCACCCCACTTGCTTCCAGGCTGGAGCATGCTCTAGGCACCCAGCAGAGGGGCTCTCAAAGAACAGCTCAGCCTGCTCCTAAATAAAAGGATATTTTTCCACCAAGAATCCAAACACAGATTGGTTGTGGGTTCTCTACCTCTGTTCCTTCGCCACTGTTCATCTAAGCATGATCAAGTCTCAGAGTGGAAACTGAGTCACATGCACACTAAACCCATAACTGATAATACATCAGGACAGGAAAGAAAGGGGACTAATGAGCTCCAGACCCTCTTCTGGCTCCCTTCTCGTGACCACCGTCATTCTCCCTGACAGTGACTCTCACTGGGACTCCCATCCATCTGTCCTCTATCCGGATCATTGACCTCTGATGGTTGGAATGAGCAGGAGGAGAGCTAACACTCTGGCTCTGAACATCAACTCCTTTGTTTCTAGAAAGCTTCCAACAGGAGCCTGAGCCCCTTACCCAGATGGATATTCTCCTTCTGGGGTGAATTCTGAACTGTGGGTGATAGTCCTCAGGAAGCTTTGGGCTGCTCTGGGGTGCCTGGACCTATGTCCTGCTGGCTATAATCATGTGTTGTTTTGTGTGTACAGGGTGAACCAGGAGAGCCCGGAGAGCCGGGGTTGCCTGGAGAGGTGGGCACTCGGGTAAGTATCCGTGAGCTGTACTGCTCTGTTAATGTTCCCAGGGCATTGGTCTGGTGTCATACCAGTCGTTTTAGGTAGAGGTAGGATGTTCACATTTTTTCTTGCCACTTCTTCCCACAAAGCTTCTTATATGTGTGTGTATGAATATCCGTACATATAATTTCTTCTTAATTCTTGCAAAAAAAAAACTGATCATACATATGGTGATTTATCTTTTATATCTATGAAGAGGTTTGGGAGACACTGTTCAGACCAATAGATAGACCTCACCTACACCATAGAATGTTGTCTAGTATTCATGATATTGATGCCATTATAATTTGTATAACCTTTCCCCTATGTATAGCCCTGAAATTTCTTTCAAATTTCTCCCATGTTTTCCATTAAAATCAGTGAAACTTGCATGAGTGCATATGCATGTGAGGGTTTCTCTTTAAACACTATCTGTTTATAGCAGTATGGTAGATTATAAAAATTGGGTCAGCCCTGGCTGAGGAGATGAACATTTTTATTTTAAGAGATTTTTATAGATATTTACATAGCAGTTCACGGGCTGGACAGCAGATGAGCCACGGGCCCTTCAGGTTCCCGCTGGGCACGTTGTTAGGCCTTATTCATGCAGCACTGACACTGTGTCAATGTGTAAGTGCTGATCCACCAGAACCAGTCTCAGGCTTTCAGAAAATATGAGCATGTCCACGTCCAGGGAAGTGGGCCAGGAGGGAACTAAAATTGCTGCTGTGGGTTTGGGGTGGCTCAGAGGCACAGCCTCAGCAGTTCCTTAAGCCTCAGCAGATTAGAGTGTGCTCATGGCTCCAACAACAGCAGAAAGCATGATGTCTTGGGGACAAGGAGGCTGAGGAGTCTGAAGCAGGTAGCACGTCCACTGGGGAGACCTATGCAGACAGCCTGGCAGACCTGGCTGCTTCTACTGAATATCACAGAGAGAGTGGCTCTGGTCCTCCCTTTCCATTCCTAATCTTTCCTTTGTCAACATTCTTCTGCAGGGTCCCCAAGGACCGCCTGGACTTCCAGGGCCCCCTGGGCATGTTGGGGCACCAGTAAGTAAAGCACTGAAACATAACTAATACTTAATGGCTCCAGGAATCAGGAGCCAAACTCTACTCAGACCCCTACTTACATCTTCACAATGGAGACGGATGCTGTCTGTTACTTTTTGTTACTTGGGCAAAACTCCTGACACCCGTAAATTAAAAGACAAGAGGTTTATTCTGATGCACAGTTTGTAAAGGTTTCAGTCCACTGTAGGCTGGTCTGACAGGGAGTGGCAAAAGGGCATAGAGGGTAAGTATCTGAGGAGAAATAGTTCATGGCATGGCAGCAGTGAGTACAGAGCTTCCTTCTCTCCCTTCATATTCTATTCTGGCCAGTTGATTGGTGTCTCCCATGCCCAAAGCGAATCTTCCCTCTTCCGTAAATCCATCATGCACATCCATACCAATCTGAGAGCTAATCTAGTACTACATACCTAAGTTCCAGCATCCACAATCCAATCACTTCTCCAAAGCCCCACCTATGAGCATACTAGACTTTAGTGGGGGTGTCTAGGCATAATTCATGACAGGGACCCTTGTCTTACACACATTTGGACCAAGAAAATACTGGTTTCTCTTCTCTTAGGCTAGAAATTCTTAAATGCTATGATTTTTTTTTTTCTGTCTTTTTGAGGCAGGGTTTCACTATGCAGTTCAGGCTGGCCCTGAACTCACTTTTGTAGCCAGGCTGGTCTTGAACTCAGACCAATCCTGCTGCCTCAACCTCGTAAGTGCTGAGATTATAGGCATGTACCACCATGCCTGGCTCCAATGCTATGAATCTTAAGAGTTATCTGGGGAGTGAGTTTAAGCAGACATTCCTGGAACCTCATTCCAAGATAATGAAGCAAAGTAGGGCCTAGGAGCTTCTGATACTTGATCTAAAGAAGTGGTTTTACCCACCTGTCTGGCCCTGCATTCTTGGGAGGGAAACAGAATCTTTTGAACTTTTTGCTCTGGATCATTATCAGTGTGTGTCAGTTATTTCAAGCAGCCATTAGTGTAGAGAAACAGTGGTTTCTGAGATATTAGTCCTGTCCTTGATTCTCATTCCAAAATGCTTGAGACTATCTCCAGATGAAAGAAGAAATTTAAAGTCATTTTTGGACAAAGCAGCTTGCATGGACTTATGCACTCTCAACAACTCTGATCTTCTTGCTGTGCAGGTTTTTAATTTATCTATTTATTTCATCTTTTCTGAGACAGGCTGGCCTTAAGCTCATTTTTGTACCCCAGAGTGGTCTCAAACTCACATCAATCCTCTTGCCTCAGCCTCCCATGTGCTGGGATTACAGGTGTGTGCCACCATGTCTGGCTCAGGTTTTTAACTTAATATGATTCCATTTGTTGATTCTTGATGTTATTTTTTGTGCTATTGGTGTTCTATTGATACTTTTTTTTTTTAACCTGGGACCGAACTTGGCTGGTAACTTGCACTTACTAGCCAGATGCTTACCAGACAGGCCTCTGGTATTCTATTGAGAAAGTCCTGGCCTACACTTACGTTTTCAAGATTTTTACCTCTCTAGGTGTCTTCCCCTAAAATTAAAGGTATCATATTACAGCAATACATGCATAACTATGGTTATAGCAGCATAATTCATAATAAGTGAATCTATATGTGAAGGGACCTATATGCCCATCAATAGATGAATGACTGGGAAAATGCGATATTTATACACAATGGAGTATTTCTCCATGGTACTCTACCGTGAAGGAAAGCTAGAGTTATTGTTGGAAAATGGATGCACCTTGAGACCATAATTTTTACTGAGGGAAAACAGATACACAGGTTTAAATGCTGCATAGTTTCTTTTCTATGAGAGAACCAAAATAGAAAGGCAAAATAAAAGGTAGATAGTAGCAAATAGTGAGATAGTTCTTTTATAAATGAGAGGACCAAGACAAGGGGAAGGGAAAGGGGATGCTTAAAGAACTGTGTTTGTGGGGCCGGTGAGACAGCTCAGTGGTCTAAAGCCCTTGACTGGGGAAGCATAGGCAAGCATGCAGGGGCTGCAGTTTGATTCCTGGCACCACATGCCATGCTAACCCCACCCCCAAGGTGGGCTGAATAGGCCACACAAAAAAAGTTGTGCTGTGTTAGGTGTTTGTACCAAATCCCCATGAGGAATTAATCGTACTGTACTGCAAACGTTACTAGTAAATAATAAAATCTGAGAGAAAGAACATTTCTGATCTGTGTGGAGGGACAAACTTCTCAGATGGGGCTAAAGTGGCATCGGTGTGCACTGGCCCGCAGGCCTGGGTAGTCTCGCAGGTGCTCTGTCCTTCAGGACAGCAGCATCTTGTGGCTTTGGCCCTGTGCTTTTTTGCAGGTTGGAGATGTGTGATTTATTCCTGGGATCAGGAAATGGTCAGGGCAGTATTTGCACTGGGCAGTGTGCTTCCTGGGAAATGTTCAGTGGGTCCTTCTGCAAGAAAGGAGGGGAGAAGGAGGGAGCACACTGTATAGAATCTGGGTGCTGCTCAGAGGAGGGTGAGCAGGTGGCAGAGGTGTTCCCATGGAAAGTGCAGGACCTGTGCTAGCGGGACCCAGAGACTCCAGCTCAGTGTTGGGATCCCTCCCTAGAATCCATGTCCTCATGGGAATTGCAGACTCCAGGTACAGACTGATCTGACCCCAAAGCCACCAATCTCCACTTGGCCAGCTGGCTTCAGATATGTCTCAGATTGTGGCTGTGAGGACCTGGTGTACCTAGGTCAGCGAAAAGTCCAGAGCTCGCCTCCCACGGGAAGAGTCATGTGTTGAAACAGCTCTTCCCTGCCGGTACCCTGGTGCCCTGGGCTGGACACTGCCCAGCAGGTTCCCTCATAGACCCTCAGAGGTTAGAGAGGCCACTGTAAAGGCAGAGCAGCTACACGGGCCGTGGTGGATCACTGCTGTTTCTTCCTCCAGGGACTCGAAGGAGAACGAGGTGCAAGAGGGACTCAAGGAGAAAAGGTATTTGCAGTTTACATGAATCAATCAATGCTGCTTTCCATGACAAGGAGGGAGAAGATGTGAGGGACTGTCCACTCCGTGTGTGTGTGTGTGTGTGTGTGTGTGTATGTGTGTGTGTGTGTATGTGCGCGTGTGCATGTGCGCGTCCACGCGTGCACAGGCCTGTGGGGCAGTGTGATATAGACAATGTGTTAATTCCCACCCAAAGCATATGCCTTGCCACAAGATGGTGTCCTTGGTATGTGTGGTCCTTACCATCCTTGTCTCCTGTGAGGCAGAGGTCAAGGCCAGGGCTTCCAGGCTACAACAATGTCCACAGAGCCTCGGAGGCGCTCATGCGCCCTTCAAGGAGGCTGTGCTCTGTGTACTTCTGATGTTTTTCCAATTCTTGTAATAATGGTGTAATAATGGGTGCTTGACATTATTACTTGTCTCAGGAACCTCCCTCAGTCTTTACATTTAGCAAGGTAGAAGTTTCCATCTTCACTGAGATAGAGCCAGCCATCTTCCTGGCTTCACCAGGCTGGTGTCACAATGCCCTGGCCCTGTGTCAGCTGAGAGAAGCCACCCATCCTTCACTGGGTACACGGTGTTCTCTGTTACACAGGAGACAGTTCTTCCTTCGAGGCTTTCTGAAGGCATCTCTGCAGGCAGCGAGGCGACTCGGGTTCTGCAGTGTGAGAATGTCCTGGTGGTCCAGGGCTGCTGAAGCCCAAGAGCCTGTGCAGGGCTTAGGATGACTGGGAAACTGTAGGCACATCTGAAAAGGCACAGAGAGCAGGGTCCACACACTAAATGAATCACAAGTTGGACATTCTGAGCCTCAGGTCTGTCTGGAAAACCATTTCCATGACAACCCCAGGTGGCTGAGGTTCACTTTCCAGGTATCCTGAACTGGAAAGCTCAGAGAGAAGGACACAGTAAAATGCGAAGAGTGCCTGCTTGTAATCAGAGGACCTATGTGTCCAGGAGGGTGCTTCTGTGAGCCCCAGGACCTCAGACAGACTTTCAAGCCTCTGACTATAAGATGTGTGCTGGGTGGGGGCACAGGAAGACCCATTTCCTGGTTGTCTGATCCCCCTTTATGGAGCAGCCACACAGTAACTTGACATCTCAGGCACCAGTGTCCCTCCCACATACCCCTGAGAACATCTATCTCTCACCTGAAGGATAAGCTAGAGCCTTACAGGCTGAGAACTGACTTGGAAGTTCCTAGAGGGGTGCAGGCAGCTTTCAGGACCCTCAGATCCTCAGACACCCACTTCTACCCTCCCAAGAAGGCTGGACCATAAGGAAAAGGTACATATATCTCTTTTCTGGTAGGAGCATAACTGGGTGGACTCGAACTTCCTGAGGACCAACAAAATACATTCCATTCAGCCTTGTACCTGAGGCTACACCGTGTAGCCGGAGGCCATTAGGTGTTTCAGTGGGCTTCTGCAGCTACTACTGAAGCCTGCCTGGCATCAGTTGGTACCAGGCACATATCTTTTCACTTCCTGAGCCTGACAGGCCTGTGGAGGTCACAAGCCACATCCCAGGAGAGTCCTGCTCAATAAAATAGCTAGTGGGGAATGCAGAGCATGCCAGCTGCAGACAGAGTCTGGAGAAGGCAGAGACGAGGATTCCTAGGTTCCAAGAGAAGCCACTCTGGAGAGGGATGCAGGACGCAGGACCTTGAGCAGGCAGCGGCACTCTAGCTGGGTAGTGGTGCTGTGGCCCACCCTGGGTTGTGTCTTGGGTCAGGCATTTCTCTTATGTGCCTGCAAAAAGAAAAAAAAAATGATAGATAGATAGATAGATAGATAGATAGATAGATAGATAGATAGGACCCAAAAGCAAAGCAAAGGCAAACAGAGCACTTTGCATGTCTGTAGGCAGTAGGTTGTAGGGATTAGAATTCTGTCGAAGGCCGTGAAATTGGAACAGAGAGAGCTGCCTTCTGCTCATCCACAGCGTGGGCCGCCCTCTGCTCTGTGTTATATCTGAGGTGGTGGGCAGAGGTCAGCAGTGAAGGCCATTTTTTTGTGAAGAGGCTCATAGGGTCCATATAGCTGCAGGCCAGGCAACTGTGTGCTCAGTGACAACAGCAGCTCACAGCAGTGGTGGCCCCTGGGAAGACGTGGGATACAGACAGGCAAACAGTGCTTGCTGGCGGAGAGCTGGGCTCTATACGACAGGGGCAGGGAACGTGGATCGGGGGCAGAGGGCTGCACGCCGGAAGATCTATACCTGTAAGGAAGATCCAGAGGAACAAGAGGGAAGAGGGACAGGAAGGAAGGCGAGAACAAGGGCTCGGGCTGATTTCCAGAGAGGCTACCCCACATACTCCTCCGGTTGGGCAGCAGGTTTCCATTACAGGTGAGGAGGAGGGATGGGAACTCAGTACCTGGCCCCTTCCATGGGAATTGTGCCCGTCATAAATTCTGCAAACTGTCTTGCAAGGGCAGTCCAGGGCCTCCTGTGTTCCACCCTAATCCGAGCCAGTGCGCCCTCTGTTGTCAGCAGTGTGAAACCGCAGCAGGCAGGCTTGGGGTGGCTGGGGTTCTGCGGCTGGTGCAGCTACTCTCTCACCCTGCACTAGTTTGGGGCTGCTTTTGAGGACTGACGACTAACCTCATTTGGCAGCTTCACTGGGTTGAGAACTGCCCCGGGATTCCGCCAATCACACCTTTGAGTGCATCTTGGGGGGCGGGAGGTAGGAGATCCAGAGATGATTGGCAGCTGGGACAGCAAACGAATAGGAGACCAGTCCTGAGGTGGGCAGGACCTTCGGGGTAGACGGGTCCTGGCGGAAAACCGGAAGGAGGCAGCCAAAGCATCCAGCGTGTCTGCTCTCACGCAGCCGCTTCTTTCCAGCAGTGAGGTGAGGCTCCTTCCTCCTCCGAGCGCTGCTGCCCTGATGTTTTCTGGTTTCTGGCTCTCCGTCCCCTGCACCCCGCTTCTCCCTATGTCTCCCTCTCTCCTCCTCCTCCCAGGTTCTTCACTGCCATGGCTCCTCTGATGGAGACCCATTGTCAGCACGCCGGGGCGCCCGGATGCTGACTGGTGGCCCTGACTGCTGTCCCCTTGCCCATCCAGGCCTCCCTAACCCCTGCTGCTATCTTCATCATAGCTGGGAGGACTCTTGGCTCTGTGCCTGCTCATTCCTGAGTGCGGGTGTGAGGTGCTAAGGGATGGGGCCTTGGGCACAGGCTGAGCCGCTACTTTGAGGCGGAAGTTGTAAAGTGCACCTGGACCCCAGTCGCCCTTCTTTCTGAACCCTCAGATGAGCTAGGACCTGGGTGGCATGCAGACATGCACACCTGCGCGACTGTCGGTGTCTTACCTGTAGAGGGAGAATAAGGTCCCACGGGCTCTGGAGACCAAGACCAGCTGGCCCAGCCTTGGACCCAAGCAGAGCCTGGCTGGAGCGCTGCCCAGTCCTGTTCAGGCCTGCAGGGCATGGGGGGAGCGTGAGGGTCAAAGGTCAGGAGATCCTGCTGTCATGCCAGCGTTGCATGCTCAGCGGTGGTTAAGTGGCCTCGGTTTCCCCATCTGTATGCAAGCCTGCCAGCCACCGGGAGAGAAGCAGCAAGAGCAGGCTAATCCAGGCATCTCTTCCCCTGAGTCCTCCAAAGAAGTCAAACATCCTAGCCCCTGCAAGTAGGAATGCGAGCATCTGTTACCTGGATATAGGAAAAAAAAAAAATTTGCAAGGTAGAAACGTAGGATTACATTTACATGGATCCAGAGAAAAAATTGTGAACTGCAGAGCTGAGAGAGGTGCTGGAAACTGCCCACCCCCAAGTTCAAGTCAGTGGACTTGGGGAGGGGGTTGGGGTGCTGGGAAGTTGGCTGAGAATCACTGGGATTGCTACTGGGGAAACTTAAGTTGTGCTGCTCCTGCCCTGTCCCCTGCTTGCGTTGGGCAGGGAGGCACTGTTTTTTACTCCCCGTTTGAGACAGACAGACAGACAGACAGACAGACAGACAGACAGACATCAACTGACTGACCTTTCCAGGAAGATTGCTTACCCCAAAAGGGGGAGCAGGCACATGGAGGAGAAAGCGCCGCTGCACCCAATCTGTGTTCTGTTGTCACAGAGGCTGGTCATGGGAATTAGCACCAGCACCCACAGACCAGCCACCTCAAGGAGCAAGCAGCGAGGAACAGAGAGCCATAGTACTGTGTTCAGAGGAGGAAAAAAAAAAAAAAAAAAAAAAAAAAAAAGCATTTGGAAAGAGCAGTACCTATTGTCACCAAGAAATGAAAGACAGAAATAGCAATGTGGACAATAAATTCCGTAGGAGTACAGGGAGAGTTCAGAACAGTTTTCACGTGTTGGCTTTAAGTAAGTCATAAAGTGTCATCTGGGGCCAGATGGGGAAAGAATAACCACACTGGATATCCTCCTGTGAATACTAAAGAAAATGGGATAATATGTGCAGATTGAATTAGGGAAGATGGACACGTGTGCATGCTGGAGAATAATAGGGCATCTGACTAGATGGCAAGGTTAGGCAGGTGATCCTCAAGCTGAGCCTAGAGGGAGCTGCACGGCCAACAGAGGGGACAGTAGGTGAGGAAGAGGACGCTGTGGCTCCCGAGGTGCTGGGGAGGAGCTGGCTGGTGTCAGCGAGCATGCCTTTCTGAGCATCCACATGTCTCTATTACCTGAGTTTTGGAGGCCACCTGGAAGAATGATGCCAGCTGAGAACACTAGACCAGAGCAAGCCCATGAGTGGAGCCCCTGGCATCTGGGGGCACTGCCCAGCGAAGTGAGTACGTAGGCAGGAGGAGAGCGCAGGCAGTTCCTGTCCTCCTTGGACAGGTATTGTAGATGTGTCATTTCCTAGGTGCAAGGACCTTTGGGCAGCAGATTATCCTTGTTCCCATGAAGTCGTCATGTTCATGTTTATTTATAAGATGAGCATGTGATGCATAGAACGTGTCTCCAGTCTTCTTCCTGTGTACAAATTCTACCTGTTATGTTGACCCTCATGATGAGGAATGCGTGCAGTTTATAAGACCTGCATGGCTGTCCCTAGCTTACAGATTTAGAAGCTCAGAGGGGGCTGTAAGTCTACCCTCCGCCCCGTGACCCTGAGTGCACATCAGCTCTAGGCCTGGTGTGTGGGTTTGACCTTCCCATGTGCAGAGGTGCCTGGCATACACTGGAGCTGAGCACCATTGGAGCCTCACGGCTTCTGCTTGCCCTTCATTTCCATGGCAGTGGTCACTTTATTTCCATGACAGGAAATTTATTTATTTACACTCCTGTTCCTTCTTCTCAGGGGGAGCGAGGCCTAGATGGATTCCCCGGGAAGCCTGGGGAGACAGGAGAGCAGGTAAGTGGGTTTTAGGGTGGATGGCCTTGGTGTTGTTAGAAGACAGGAATGGTGGACCTTGACCTGGGACCCTAAGTCCTTGGGCCCTGGACTTTCTTCCTGTTCCAGTGAGGGCCACAGGGGGTTTGTGACCAGCCAGTGTCCAGAGTGACTGTGGGAGCTCTTGAGTGGAAGGGGTCTCACTGCCTTAAGTGCCGTCACTGGCGTAGAGACCACAGCTGGTGGGCCAGCGTCCCGAGTGGTGTATGTTCAGGGCAGCCACTGCACACTAGACAGAGAGCAGAAGCGCCCGAGCGCTCTGCAGTGAGAGCTCAGCGGGAGGCTCAGGTGTGCTGATGGGAGGCTGAGATGGAGCCTTGCAGCTTCATCCGTGTGCTGATGGGAGGGCTGTGAGTTGTCCTGCTAACGGGGCAAAATGTGTCTGTGACTTCCATAGACAGGGATAACCTCTGGAGCACAAGTGAGTGCCAGCTCGTGACCGGTTGGGAAGGTGAGCTGAGTTGCTCAGAGCAAGCTGCTGCTCCTCGCCCCTAGCACTGCTGTCGGAGCTCCGCCTCCCTCCCATCAGCACCTGTGTTGGGTTCTCATAGTAGCACAGACCTGCTGTGAACTGCGTGCTGGGCGCTCTTTTGAGTCTTCCGCAAACCACCCCTCCATCTACAGCCCCTGCCCTCTGTAAAGAACATGTCTTCCACAAAACCACACCCTCTTGACAAAAAGTGATAGAGATGGTAAGGGGACAAAAAGAGGACACCAGGTGGCTGCCCGTGGAGGCAGTGTTAATACATTTAAATTTGTACCCTATATCCACATCATCTACCCTAAAAGTAGCTTAAATGTTTAAATGATTGAAAAATAGAAATTAAGAGGCCAGGGAGATAGCTCGGTGGTCTAAGCTCCTGACTAGCAAGTGCAAGGACTAGGGTTCCATCCCTGGTACCACATGCTGTGCCAGCCCTGCAAAGAACCAGCAAGTGATATTGGGTGGTGGCAGTGCACACCTGTAATCCCAGCTCCGGGAAGACTGAAGACAGGAGGATCAGTAGGAGTCTCAGCTGCACAGTGAGATCTTGTACCAAATAAATAAATAAATTAAAGAAATTAAATAAAAGCTAAAGCCATACTGAAAGCTGCTAGGAAAATGCTTGCCATATTGAATGGTACAATTTAACATAACATGTTAGTATGTAAATGTAAATATAAATGTAACAAAGTACACAAATTAACTATATCTAATCTATAATTATAGTAAAAGTGTCAATTGAGCACACTATAGTAATGTCACTTATCAGATTGAAATCCTATGTTGTTATATCTCACTTCTTCCTTCAACACCATATCATAAATATGAAGCTGTGTTCTTCTGCGTTTTCCAGGAGCATGACTCGAATAGTAGTTCAGCAGTCTCCAGCTTGAACTGAGAATAATTTGAGTTGCATAAAAATAAGTATGCTAAAAAAAAAAAAAAAGAAAAGAAAAGAAAAGAAAAACCTAGGTGTGCTGCCTTTGGCCAGACCTGGCCCTTGTCCTTTGGTGCCGGCCTGGAGAGAGAGGGTAGGCTCCTTCCCAGGTCGGGGCAGGGAGCTCCAGGGTGCTGGTAGCGGAGGAGCAACTGAGGATGCGGAGTGCTGAGCCCAGGGCCCTGCTGTGGGGCCAGCATCTCCTGTCAGGCCTTGGTACTCCAGGTGGAAGGAAGCACGCATGCTGGTGGGTGCACCCTGCAGGGTGGCTCTGTGTGGTAGGGTGCGTTTCTCCAAAGCTCCCTCTGCCCAGGGTGACTACTGCTTGTCCATCTGCCCTCTGGTTGCCCCCAGAACCTGCTGCAAAGATGCCTGGGTGAGGCCCCCGGCCTCTCTCTTCCCCTTCTCTAGATTTACAAGCTCGGGGTCTTGAGGACACTGGTAAGCAGGACTACATCTTTATCATCCCCTATGTCCACTCTCTATGAGTTTCCTTGTGGAAGGAGTGAATTCTGGCCAAGCTCTGGCAGCCTCATCTTTTTTGAGTCTGGAGATCCCGCTGATCTTCAGATCCCTGAGATCCCAACCCTACCATTGGATAGGACTCCATCCCCATCTGACGCCACCCTCTGTGTGCCCTGATGTGCACGCAGGTAATGGCTTCCCCTTCTCTTGACTGGATTCTCTGGGATGGGCTCCCCCTCCACCTAAGGAACTTGCTCCCCACTCTGCAGTTTAGTGCCCACACTACAGTGCCAGTGAAGTTTTAAACAGAGAAGTGTGGAAATGCCGAATTGAGGTTAGTTGGGGAAAATAACCTCAGTAGGACAGGGCAGAAAGTCTAGTCTAAGAGGACTGGGCTTCTGGGAGAATCCAGGCTCTGATACATAGCTGCAGCTGACCTGGTCCTTTCCTCCTCTCCTCACCCCAGTGCCTCTGTAACCCAGCTTTGCTTTCCTTCCTCCAGGGAAAACCTGGCCCTCCTGGTGTGGCCGGACCCCAGGGAGAGAAGGTAAGCCCGACCAGGGGTGGACACCCTGGGCTCAGGGCCAGGAGTGTGAACTTCCACCTGGACAAACTGGGATGGGTTTGGGCAGAGGGGTGGACTGAGAGTTCTGGGAACAGAGGTGGAAGTTGGAACTCCACTGGCAAGATGCTTTTGACTGTTATACTTGAATTATTTTTCCTTCCTTTAGGAATATAAATGAGTTAAAAGAAAAACAACCCTACCATATAAAACTCTGGTGTATTAAAATGTTTTTCTGTTTCAAATGGTTTTGGAAAAAACGACTATGAATGAATGAATGCAAAAGATAATCTTAGGAACTCTTTTTTTTCTTCTTCTCTCTCCTCTGTATTTCTTAATGACATTTATGAACTGAGCCTGAACCAGGCCTTTGATCAACAAAGCCCCTCCCCCATCCTGTCGTCCTACTGTATTGGTCACCCATGTCGGTACACCTTCCAACAGGGCTCCGCCAGTTCTGTTTAGAGTACCTGTATGTCAGCCCCAGTGACAGCATGCTCCTTGCACACTGTGACATGCTTATGGAGTCCCGTGGAGGCCATCACTTCCCTCTCCTAATTCAGAATGAAGGAGAGCAGGCAGGTGTTGGGTTTGGGTTGAAGTACAAGAGATGAGGAAACACAACCTTGAGTGAAACAGAAAGAGACCCATAGCTTTCCGGTTTCTCGAGGTCCCTTAGGAAGACCTCAGATGCCATGCTGGGGAAAGGTGGGCAGAGCAGGCTGAGGCATGCAAGGGCCTTGCATTACTGAGGCAGACATTCAGGAACACTGCGGCCCACAGAGCACTCTGACCAGGTTCAGAGAAGGCCCTCACAGATAGTCTGGTTCCTTGTGTGTGTGTCACAGCAGGGCAAAGGGCTCTTCTGGCTGTCACCTGGATAGGGCATGCCTCATAAATAAAGAGATAAAAAGCATGAGCTGGCTAAACCTCAGCTGAGGAACATGGCAGGAGAATGTTAATATTGCCCAGCTTGCTCACTTGGGCTTTCAATTCCAGCTGAGTTAATTAATCTGAGTTGAGAGTTATTTTGCTACGTTGTCTCAGTGTCAGAATTTTAATATGGTCTTGCAGTTTCTTGGCAGGGTGATAAACACTCACATAAGCAACTGTAGTTTATTTCAAGTCACTAAGAGGGAATGGTGCTTGGAATCGGGATCTTCTATGAGATGGCTCTGTTTCCTGTAGCTGCCTGTATGTGTACTCGTACTTGTGGACATGTGTGGGTGCACACAAGTGTGGGGGTGACTGTGATTTTCAACTCCCAGCCCTGTTTATAGATTCAGTCTTGTGTCTAATACATGGAAAAACATTGAGCTATTGTACATGACAGACACAACAACGGCTGGGGAGCAAGGTTAAGGACCACGCCATCATCTCAGGATATTTGTTGGAGTATTCAAGAAACCATTTCGCTCCGAGAGACTAGCACTGAGACACACTGCAAATGTTACACAGACTTTGAGAAAGTCAATGGGGTCATGGGGGCAGTCTTTCAAGCTCCTTCTTTTTATAAGTGAAAGGCAGAGACTATGAAATTAGGGTGTCTTAGCCAAGATCTCACAGTGGATGGATTAGAGCTGAAAGCTTTCGATTGTTCATACCGACATGTTTATACTAGGGTACTGTCCTGGTTTGTAGAGATGTCCCCCAAGAGCCCCATGTACTCAGAGACTTTTGGAAGACAGTCGGATTATTGGGCTATATGCTGGTTTGCTATTGGAGGTGGAATCTGGTCTGAAGAAGTAGAGCCCAGGATTATGACCTGGAAGGGTGGATCTTCTTTCCTGGTTCCTCCTTTCCTTTTATGCTTCCTGCCTGCCTTGATATGAGTGGCTTTCCTCTGTCTGGGCTCTTCTGCCAGGCTACAGTACCCTGCAAGGACTGAAACTTCTGAAACACGGATCACATAAACTTCTCCTTTAAGTCCTGAGAGTTAAACCTTGTATCCCAGCACTGGGGAATGTGCCTTGGATGGATACCATAGTGCAAGCTGAACTTTTAATAAATATAGCTTCCCTGCCACATTAAGAATTTTACTAGACTGACCAATGTTTGTACTAGTCATCCATTGCTGTGTACCAAATAACCCTAAGTCTTGGTAACTTCATACAATAATTTACACAGTTCTGGAGGAGTGGGGATCTGGGATCTGGATCATTTGTGCTCTGGGTCCTTCCTGAAGTTACACCCAGTCTGCCAGGCGGGATGGTCAAGAGACGCTGTGACTGGAGAATCCAGCTGCAGACTCAGAGATATGGGGAGTGGCAGGCATAAGTTACTCAATGGCTGCTAGTCAGAGGCTTTGTTCCTTGGCGTAAGGTCTTGTCCACTATGATGACTCCAAAACTGAGGGGGAGTTCTTGGGTTGGGGGAGGGGAGGATCCCAAAGTGGAAGTATTAGTCATTTCATGACCGACTCTTGGACAGCACCTACCGTCACCTCTGCTGCTTGCTGCCTGAGGTCCTATGCAGGGAAGTGAAGCAGTGTGGGAAGTCACCACTAAGTGTGAATGCTAGGGCACTTGGTGCCTTCCTGGAGGCTGACCGTCTCTGCTGCCAGAGTGGAACATTCTGCAGCCCAGAAAGCAAATGGCCCCTGAAAACATTTATCAATCAATATCTCGCTAAAAGTTTGAACTTAAGAAACTTACTCAACAGCTCTGTGTCTTGGTTTTCTCCTAAGATATCAAAAATCATATTCTAGAGAAGAAGGGTTAATTCATACCGAGTCCTTAGAGGTAGCCCTGGCCTGCAGAAACTCCACAGCATCTGTCAGCTACAGCTGCACAACTGTGTACTTGCACCAATACTGGGGTCTCCCTTGCCCCCATGGTCATATAATGTATATCAGAATGCAGTTGCTGATTGGTTGATTTCAAAGTTGTTTTTATTATTAAACACTAATTTTTGATGAATAATTGTGAGGGCAAATACAACAGTGAAAACAGCACAAGTGGATATCAGGATCCTGAGTAGCTGGGCAGGAGGATAGCTAGTTTGAGCCTAGCCTGGAAAACTTAGTGTCAAAATTAAAAATTGAAAAGAAATGGATTGAGAATATAGCTTAATGTGGTTGGTGGCCCT
>PVKN010002515.1:30697-42143 GCA_004027915.1 Capromys pilorides | reverse complement strand
CATGCACCATCATGCCCGGCTAACTCTTGACTCTATTTTTCTTCATAACATTCATCTCATTTCCTAATCGCATATCTACATTAATGTGTCGGACTCTCCTTTCGCTTTGGGAAGGAGAGGACCGCAGAGGGCAGGTCCTGTGTGGTGCGCTTATCTTAGTTTCCCTGACACAGTCTGTTCTCTGGGTGAATATATGAATAATTGATGGATGGATGGAGAGATGGGTGGCTTGTGGTTGGATGATGGATGTATGGCAGAATGAGTGATGGGTCTGTTGATGATGAATGAGGCATAGATGGTGTAGAGGCACGTTTCCTCCAGCTGACTGAGTACAACCCTGATTGAAATCGTCAGTGTCTTCCTTTTCTTGCCATATCATGGCTAAGAATCCAGAAACACCAGCCTGGACTGTCTACTTCGCAGCACTTAGCAGCGGCCGCACCCAGCTTGCTCTGGGTAGGGAACTCCGTCCTGCCTTGCTAGCCAGCCCGCGCCTGCGCCTTCTCAGCCGCTGCCGTCCGGGTGTGAACGGCAGGCGGGGCCAGGGCGGGGCCTTGCGCAGACCCGGATGCGGCCCCGCCCCCGCAGAACCGGAAGTGAGCGGGCTCTGCGAGAGCGGCGGGCGCGGCGGGAGTCCGGCTGACCGCAAGGACCCCGTGGCGGTGAGCGTTCGCTGCTCTTGCGGCTGGGACGGGGCAGCCCCAGCGGGCGGTGGACGCAGCCTCTGGGAACGGGAAGGAAGCGACCGTCTCACCGCGCTTCCGCTTGCGGTTTCCAGCTGTGGGGAGAGTAGCTGAGACTGTCTCGGCCTGCATCAGCACCCGAGGGGTCCATCGGGAAGGCGTTCACGGGTTCGAGGGGGAGGGGCACGGGGTCCGAGGTGGTCGGATCCTAGGCGCTGGTCGAGTGGGTCAGGCACATGCACTACGGCGGCGGAGGAGCCAGTGGGAGCGGGTCAGGGTTCTGAGGGGGAGGGGCCTGGAGGTTAAAGTGTTGGGGTTCCCGGGATCTGGAGGTATAGGTGTCGGGGTGGGAGCTCATGAGGAAGAGGGTCCAGGGTGCCGGGCAAGGACCCTGGGCGGGAGGTGTTCCGGAGCTGAGGGGGTGGGGTGAGTGGACGGAGCCTAAGGGGAGAGTCTGGGTCGGAAGGGCTGGGGGGTCCGGGCAGGAAGAGGTGGACGTCGGAGGGCGCTCTGTGTGCCGGCCGAGCGTTGGGCTGGAGCTCGGGATCGGTGCGCACCTGAGGGATGTTTGCAAATGGGGTCACTGGAAATGCTGCGGCGGCGCTGAGGAGCTGGAATCTCGAACAGCCCTTCCCTCTTGGGTGTGTTCCAGGGCATCGGAAAGGTGCTTGGGTGTGTTCCGCTTCTGTGTTTCCCTGGATGGGAGAGGTCTACCACCGACCGATCCTTCTAGCTCATCTGGAGGCTTTGGGGTGAGAGGAGACCTGTCGGGGCTTCTGGCAGGGGAGTTTCATTTTCTGGCCATGCAGCTGAGGTTCTTGCAGGATGTGTTAGTTTTGTCATGGCTGGATGTTCTTTGTTGGGGACGTGACCCAGCAGACCCTAACCTCTGATGCCTGTAGCCATTCTGACCAGCTGGCCACGCCGTGCTAGGCTAGGATGTGGATTGGGAGGGTCTACAAGTCCCATTTGTGAACTAGAGTGAGTCACCCGCTCCAGGGCCTTGAGTCAGTGCTGTTTCGCCTTCTGGTTGGAGAAATACTCATCGGAAGAAATTGAAGAAACAAGGAAGCAGCTTCAGTTTTAAGGGACTTTCATATACGCAGGAGTAAAGAGCTCGGGGATACAGAGTTATTTCTCATATCATGTACCCCCAGTAACTGCAAGTTTATCATCTCGAGAGATGACTGTTTTTCCCTTTTTTAGTACTGCGATTTGAGCGTGGTCCTTGAGCATGCTAGGCAAGTGTTCCACTGCGTTTTTTTTTTAAACAAGGTCTTGCTAAGTTGCCCAGACCAGTCTCGAATTTGAAATTCTCCTGCTTCAGCCTCCCTCCTGAGCAGCAGGATTGCAGGCATGTGCCACCATGCCTTGTTGAAAGCTGACTTTTAATTGAGCCTGTCTTTAAAGCATTTTACATAGTCAGACCTTTGACCTGTCCTGCGCAGTTAGGTGCTCAGAGGGCATGTGGTTGAATGCATGCTTCATTGTGAGTGCTTTTACTTCCTTGAGTCTCACTGTTCCCTGTCCTGGACAGTGGATAGCAGGAGACTGCATACCTGTCAGCTTGCCATTCATTCCCTGGTGTCTGTGCCAAGCAAAGCTACTACCCTCTGCTTGGGCATGGCTCCTCTGCATCCTAAGTGTGTGTACTTTGGGTTGAGGCTTCCCCTGAGGGATCTGGTGACATCTACGTTGGCTGCTCATATTCCTTTTCCTTCCCTTTGACTTTCTTCTGAGTCTCCATAGTGAGCTTAAAAGAAAGCTGACTCTGGATGGGTGCTTTTTTTTTTTTTTTTTTTTAAGATTGTATGTATGTATGTATGTATGTTCTGACCGGCTCAGCCTGCTCTGGAGGTGGGGCTGGCACAGCATGCGGTGCTGGGGATTGAACCGCAGTCCCTGTGGTTGCCTAAGCTTGCCTAAGCAGGCACTCTAGATGGCTGGGCCATCTTGCCAGCCCCTGGATGGGTGCTTTTACACCATCTCAGCATTCTTTGCTAGTTGCGTTTTACATCCTGCTTAAGCAGGGCAGGATTACTTCATCTTTCCGCATTCTTTTCTGTGTGTGGCATTTGGAAGGGAGGTTTAATATTAGTGAAGTTGGGTGAAGATCTTATCATTGAACAGTGATTTTTTTGTAACAGTTTTATTGAAATATAATTTACCTGCCATACAGTTCACCTATTTAAAGTGTATAATTGAGTGCTTTGCATTATTTTCAGAGTTGTGCAGCTCTCATCACAATACATTTTGGAGCAATTTCATTGTTTCTTTCTTCAGCAAGAAACCCTAGTGTGGACGCTCTTATTGCCCCAGCTACTCAGGAGGCTGAGGGTAAAGGATTGCTTGAGCCCAGCATTTTGAGGCTCAGGATATCCAGAGCCTCTCTTTATGTTTTAAAAAGGAAACCTTATACCCTAGCCACCATTTCCCAGTCCACCTTTCCCCTAGCACTGGACACCCCACCCTTAATGTACTTTTTGTCTCTATAGATAATTTGCCAACTCTAGACATTTCATGTAAATTGAATCATATTACTACATGTAGTCTTTTGTGTCTGGTTTTATTCCTTGTACGTGTATTAGAACTTTATTCTTTTTTTGTGGATGAGCTGGGGTGATGGCTCAGCAGCGTAAGTGCTTCCCTGGTAAGCACAAAGTCCAGAGTTTGGTCCCCAGTACCACAAAAAAAAAAAAGATCCTACCTCAAAGTGAATCAATCAGGAAAGTTACTCTTCGATGTAACTTTCATCAAAGAGGTGGTCTTGGACCTTTTTGTGAATGCCTAATATTCTATTTTGTAGGTATATCACATGTTGTGCATCTGTTAATTGATAGATATTTGGATTATTATTATTTTTTTAATGGCTGGCTCAGCCTGCCTTGGGGGTGGGGCTGGCACAGCATGTGGTGCCAGGGATCGAACCATGGTCCCTGTGGTTGCCTAAGCTTTCCTAATCAGGCGCTTTAGACCACTGAGCCATCTTGCTGGCCCCCTGGATATTTGGATTATTTCTACTTTGTGGCTGTTACGAATAATGATGTTGTGAATATTCATGTACAAGTTTTCATATGGACTTATGCTTTCATTTCTCTTGGATATATACTTAGGAGTGGAATCTCTCTGTTATGTGGTAGCTGCTTAATCTTTGGACAAACTGCTTTCTATATTCCATTCCCATTGGGCCTGTGGGAGGATTCTAATTTGTGTGTGCGCGCACATGCAGCATTAGCAATTAAAGCCAACAGGGCCTTACATATGCTGAATGTACACTCTACTTCTGGACTGTGTTCCCAGCCCCTATCAGACTCCTCCTTTAAAAAAACAAAAAAATAAAAAACCAAGATGGGGGCTTTTCTGGCTTGCCCAGGCTGGTCTCGAACTCCAGGCTCACTGGAGTCTCCTGCCTGAGCATTTGGAAAGCTGGGCCTAGTGTGCTACTGTGCCCTGTTTGTCTTTTATTAGATGAGTTTTGTTTGTTTGTTTTGTTTTTTAACTAAAAGAATTCCTCATGTACTCTGGATATATAGAATGAAAGTAGGTTTCTCAGGGGCCGGGGAGATAGCTCTGTGGCACAAGTGCCTGTGTGGCAAGTGCAAGGTCGTGACTTTGAACCCTGGACCCACAAAAAAAAAAAAAAAAGTAGATTTCTCTGAGTGAGTTATTTTTACCTTCTTATGTCTTAAGCGCAAAGTTTTAAATTTTGTCTAGTCTTTTTTTTCTTTTTACTTTTGGTGTTACATTTAAGAAATTATTTATGGTCTCAGAAGTTACACCTATTTAAGATGTCTGTCTGCCTGTCTGTCTCTCTGTCTGTCTATGCTGTGGATTGTATCCAGTGCCTTGCACATGTCAGGTAAGCACTGTACCAGTGAGCTACATCCCTAGCCCTGGTGCATTTTTAAATTGACTTGTGCATGGTGTAAGGTAGAGGTCCAGGGTTCTTAACTTCAAATTTAAAAAAAAAAATACTGGTCTATTTTTCAGCCAGTTAAGTTTTGTATTTTATTTTGTGAGCTTTAAAACATAAATTGCTGATAAGAAATAAGTGTGGAGTTGAGCATATCACTAGCTGCCCTTGAGTAGATTCTCTCGTTAGTACACATTTGTAGTGCGCAGTGATGACGTTCATCATAGGGACTCAGTCCATGTGCATAGCACATCTTAATTCTTTTTTTCCATTTGCTCCTTGAGTAGAGTTTTGAAAATGCTTCCTGATTACACTTAAAATTGCAGTAGCCAGAATGTGCTAGGCAATCAACAGCAGTCATGGTCACTAGCAGGGCCTGAGGAAGGAGAAGAGTCAGGGTCAGGACCTAGGTAGGAAAATGAAAAGCATTGAAAAGGCCAGCCAGGCACCACCCTGTAATTCCTGGCAAGCAGAGTCAAGTGGCTCTGCCTGTGACCTGATGGTTACTGGGGCACAAGGGACTTCATTCCTCTGGTGTGTAACGTAGCAGCGTGGTGTCTGTTGAGTTTGTTATGGTCTTGGGAAGAGGCTGTGTGTCAGTGACTTGGCCAGCGTGTGGGAACGGGGTCCTGCTCACTGTTCAGTAACTATACGTGGTCTCTGGGAAGGAACGAAGCTTGCTTCCCGTTGGCTCTGTCTCTGCACATGTTGCTGGTGTGATAGGCCGCCCCAGCACTGACTTTTCCTCCCAGGCACATCCGGAGTCCCTTCAAAGAATGTTTTCCTTCATTTGCAGAAACTACAATAACAGAACTTACTGTTCTTAGCAACATTATAAATTAGAATAAAAAATGGAAGCTTACCAGGATTATAGCAAGCAGGAAGTATATACTAGCAACTGGGGCAATAATTTCTGCTTGCATTAATAAATGCCATGTAGTTATAAGTCTTTTGAGATATCTTGTTTCTTTAAAATTTTTAACAAGATTTTATTTATGTTTGCCATACACAATGATTACATTCTTCATAGGAATTTGGTGCATGCAGGTAACACATCTTAATTCTTCTTACACTGTGCCCCCCTTACCCCCCAAAAAACATCTTTAGTTCCTAGGTGTTGAGTCTTTTTTTTTTTTTTTTTTGTCTTTTTGAGACAGGATCTCCCTGTGCAGTTTAGGTTGATGTTGAGCTCACTTGGCAGCCCAGGCTCACAGTCCTTTTGCCTCAGCCTCCTAAGCGCTGGGATTACAGGCGTGCACTACCATGCCCAGCTTCTGTTGAGCTTTTTAATCACTAAAATGAAGATGTTTTTATCTTCACATCAGATTCTTTACAAACCCTTTATAGGCTGAAAAAGAGTCTTGAGGTACTCGAAGAAGCTCTCCCTACATAGATTTGCCCAGAGTCCAGCAGCAGACGTCTTTTTTCACCCTTAATCTTTTTATACACAGAATCATTCCAAAATGCCTGAGCATTCCTCGTTGGATTATTGTGGGTTTTTTTTTAAGTGTGTGCGCGTGTGCGCGCGCCTGGGTGTGCACACAGGGTTTCATCACCATTACTGTGTTTTAAGTAGTTTTATGAGCAGCATTTCATCACTTGGGAAGAAAAGAGTTGTACTTTGTGAGCATTTTAATGTTCTTTTCCCTGGATGGCGAGGGTGAAAACATCTTTACTGAAGGGGAATGGGAAGTACTATTGTTCTCTGAAAGAAATTTCAGACTTTAAAAACAAAAGTCAGGGGCAAGGAATGTGACTCAGTGGTTGAGTGTTATTCTAGCATGCACAGGGCACTGGGTTTTAGCCCAAGCTCTTAAAGAAAAGTTAAAACCAGGTCAGGCTGGGTGTGCTTGCACATGCTTGTAATCCCAGCATTCAGGAGGCTGAGCCAGGAAAATCAAGTTCAAAACCAGCCTGGGTTACATAGTGAGTTCAAGGCCACCCTGGATTATTTAGCAAGACCTTGTCTCAAAAAAATTGAAACCACCAACCAACCAACCAAATTGAAGTCAAATTTCTAGTATTGCCTCTATCTTAGAAAAGGTAGTTGCAGAAAGTTCTGGAACTTGGGGTTGGAGGCACTGCTCAGATAAACCATTCATCTCTTCCTTATGTTCTACATGTGGCAGGAACCACCAGGCCTAATGTTATAAAGCTGGTGGAAGGAGTACCACTCACCCACCCCAACCCCCACTCGTGAAGCTGGTTTCCAGAAAGATCAGCTTTATCTGCCACCCTTTTCCCTGATGAATCTGAAAAAGAGGTAGGGCATTGCCTTATCTTTGACTTGGAAGTGAATGTCAGTTTACTTAGCCCCACAGGGACTTTTGTCCTTTCTTCCTCCATTCCCCACAACTGTGGTCCCTGGAGTTCTGCCTGTGTTGCCTAGGGCAGGCCCTGGGCACAGTGTAACTTTTCATTTGTGAATGCTGATTGGGACCAGGCTGTCTGGTCATGCCTCCCAGTGCTAAAGCTCGTTCAAGACTGCTCTTTAAAATCTGCCAAAAGTAAATCACATCTGCGAAATTCTTTTTGGGGGATCTGGGGGCTCTACACAGTGGCTTTATTATGTTTATTTTTCTTAAGTTTGTAGATACAATTTAGGTATACATAACCATTACATTCATCATAGGGACTTTGAATCTGAACATAGTACATCTTGATTCTTTTCTCATTCCCTTCTCTTCAACTCTTATTCCCCTCCTTATCTATTAGTCCTGTATTATAGCTATTAGTTCTTTGTCTGATTTTTCCTACTCTGAGTTCTCTTTACTCTGTTGATGATTTCTTTTGGTGTGCAAAAACCTTTTAGTAAGATGAAATCTCAGTTGCTGACTCTTTGTAGTATTTCCCAAGTGACTGGGGTTTTGTTCATAAGGTCTTCACCTACACCTGTGTCTTCAAGAGTTCTACCTAGGGTTGGGGAGATAGCTCAGTCGTATAAGCACCTGTCTGGCAAGCTCAAGGTCCTGAGTTTGATCCCTGGTACCACAAAAAATAAAAATAAAATAAAATAAAAAGAGTTCCACCTATTCTCTTCTAGCAGATTTAGAGTTTCTGTTTTAATATTTAGATCTTTGATCCATTTTTTTTTAAACTTTATTTATATTATGGCTGGCTCAGCCTACCCTGGGGGGTGGGGCTGGCGCAGCATGTGGTACTGGGGATTGAACTGTGGTCCTGTGGTTGCCTAAGCTTGCTTAAGCAGGCGCTTTAGACTGCTGAGCTATCTCACCGGCCCCTGATCCATTTTGATTTTAACATCTGGAAAATTCTTGCTGTGTTTGGGGCATCTAGAGGAGGTTAGAGTGTTTTCAGTTGAGGGGCATTGTAGGTTCTGCTCACCTAGTGGCAGATGGTTCTTTGCCTAGAGGAAGTGGCAAGAATTGGCGAGCTGTATGCCATGAGCACTCTCACTGCCATCTCAGATGTGGCTTTTAGACCTAGTAGAGCCAAATGGATAGCTGCAGAAGGAAAGTCCTCAGGCTAGGTTGGGCTTTTGTCCAGAGAATACAAGCCACCAAAGCTCTTGTGGCTCTGGAGGGAGGGTTGGATGTCCTCAGCTCAGAGCTGAGCGCAGTTTTGGTCGGTTGAATTAATGTAGGTACATCTCCCCACCCCAGCCCCACCCTCCACCGCAGATTGAACTCAGGCCCTTGCACTTGCCAGGCAAGCGCTTATTCTACTGAGCTGTCTCCCCAGCCCAGTTGGTTGAATTAAAATAATCTCTCAGTTACTTCATAGACTCAGTGAAATTTTCTTACTGTTTTCATTCTCTGTGGAAAATGCATTTATTCTTTACATCCAACTTTTTTTTAAACCTTTAAAGGTTTAAAGTTACAAATATAGTATCCTATTGGTGTCTGCAAATGTGTCATTGTTCTCTATAACAGACCAAACCTTACAGTCTTAAAGTGTCAGGGATAAAGGTACTGCTTTTTAAGCCTCCTAACATAGGAGGACTGCTTTTTTTTTTCCTTTTATGTATCTGGTACAGAGTCTTCCTGTATAGCTCAGACTCT
Source organism: Capromys pilorides (assembly GCA_004027915.1). Lineage (NCBI taxonomy): Eukaryota > Metazoa > Chordata > Mammalia > Rodentia > Capromyidae > Capromys > Capromys pilorides. The sequence goes on along the minus strand of PVKN010002515.1, from coordinate 33,525 downwards.
AGTGATCCTCCTGTTTCAGCCTCCCCAACACTGGGATTACAGGTGTGTGCCACTATGCCCAGTTTTGGTGTCCTGCACAGCATACCTGGGGCATGGCTGGCATGGCATGTAGTACTGGGATCAAACTTGTGTCCCTGTGCTTGCCAGGCAGGTGCTTAGACTGCTGAGCTGTCTCCCTGGCACAGAGCTAGCATTTTACATGCTGTGCATTTCCCTCAGAACATGACAAGGCAGCCCTCTGCTAAGTTCTTTGAAATATTTATTAAATCATTAAAAGATAATCATTCTTATATTTCCAGGAAGTACTTGAAATCAAAACGAGTGCTTTTTTTTAAAAAAAAGATTTGTAATAATAATACACAGAGCTCTTACTACTAAATTGCTTTTATTCCTACAATTGTCGTTTAGTTTAGTGGTGGTGAAGGGCATTTGCCCCTGCCCTCCGTTGGTCGTTTGGGCCCTGAGAGTGACAGTTCTTACTCTGTAACTTCAGTGCTGCTCTTACAGATGTGGAAAGCGTCAGCAGGCCACGCTGTGTCCATCACCCAGGACGACGGGGGAGCTGATGACTGGGAGACTGACCCTGATTTTGTGGTAGGAGTCACCACAAAAAGCCTGTGCTTTTTATTTTTTTGAAAGTGATTTTCCTATGTTTTACTTGTTTGAGCTATGTGTGATCCCAGGAGTGGGGTTTACTAGTTATTTTTCTTTTCAGAATGATGTAAGTGAGAAGGAACAAAGATGGGGCGCCAAAACCGTGCAAGGGTCTGGGCACCAGGAGCACATCAAGTAAGAGCCTCTGTGATGCCACCTCTCCGCGTACTCTCACCAGTGCATTCCCCGCAGGACGAGAGCAGGCCACAACGGGGGACATCTACTGCTCACACCTGAGGGGTGCAGTTAGGCATCAGAGTTGCTTTTGCTTATTGTATTGACCTGATGTTCATACAATAGATGAATGAATATAAGACTTGACACCTATGTCGAATGCATGTTTTTATGTCTATGTATTTACATGTGTAGACACCCACCAATTTAAAATCTCTGTGGACAGTTTCCTCACTTGTAATTCTGGAGTGTCTGCTTTTGCAGTTGCATATTGTGATTTTCATCAGGGGCTGTAGTCCCAAGTTATTTTTTCTTTAAGTAGGAGGCTTCTTAAGTGTGAGATGTCATTGGATAGCTTAGACCTTAAACATCTTGCTCCTTTTCAGTTTTATTTCTTTTTATGTTATGGCCGGCTCAGCCCACCCTGGAGGTGGGAGTGGCGCAGCATGTGGTGCCAGGGACTGAACCGCAGTCCCTGCTGTTGCCTAAGCTTGCCTAAGCAGGTGCTTTAGACCGCTGAGCTACCTTGCAGGCCCCACATCTGCCTCCTTTTTATTGTTGTCTGAAAATTATGATCCCAGGAGGTGGGTTGCAGAATTTAGTAGCTAGGGAGTGTGATGTGAATTCCAGGCTTTGTGAAGAGTCCGGAACAGGAGACAGTGAGCTGTGTCCTTGTTTTTGACCTGGCACTATCGGAAATGCCGGCTCTGGGCAGCTTGTTTTCTCATCAGGAAGCGCTGATGAAAGGGCCTTTAAAAACACACCCAAAGAAAGGTTGGTTTTAGGCCACACTTGTGAGGGTTGGTTCTCCCTGTCCTGTGTTGTAAAGGCAGCACTACTGACCTGGTGTCCTCCTTTGGTACATGGGGTGGGCCTTGGCCACAGTGTCTAACGGAGGAAGATTCAGTAGATCACCTGGAACAACAGAATCTGCATGGTGACATTCTAGAATATCAGTTTTTATTTTTATTTGTTTGTTTGTTTAGTGAAATGAGTTCTTACCATGTTGCTCAGGCTCATGTCAGATTGCTGGACTCAAGTGATCCTCCTGTGTGGGAACGCTTTAGACTTGAGTGTTAGTCTCTTTTTGGCCCACACCTCCCACAGAAGTGACCTGAGAAGCCAAAGGACCTGGGGCAGGCTAGGAGAGGTCATGAAATGGGTGCTGGCAGGAGCCTTGGGCTGTTTACCATGTTAGCTAGACCCGAGTTGGTTAGGTCATTTGGACCTCTCTAGTCTTCTGTACCTTGTGGCCTCTGAACCTGTCAGGCAGGGAGTATTGATGAAGAGTGCACAGGACTGCCTGGGATAGCCGCTTCCGGGTGGATTAGGATTCCATGAGAGAAGTGAGGGGATAGGGAAGTTCTTGGCACCCTGGGGCCCTTCCCAGAGTTTAGGAGTAGGGTTTCTCTTGCTCAGAGGGGGGTCAGGTAGTTTCCAGGCCTGTGTATATTTTATCTACCCTCTTAGGATTGTTGTCTTTCTATTGAAGATATAGGCCTTATGTCTTCTGGGCAGAAGAGCTCCATGCCCAGGTGGCCGATACACTGTTCTGGAGTCTCATGGTGAGAGCTCCTTCCTGGTCTAGCAGATTTTTGATCACTAAATCTTGTGATCTGCTTCCTGCTCTTCTGTATTTAAGATGAAAATGGCTTTTAGATGGTAAATTCTAAATGTCTCTCATCTTATCTTTTTTTTTTTTTTTTGCACTGAGAATTGGATTCGAGCCCTCGGGTTTGGCAGGGAGGCGCTGTGCCACTGAGCTTTATCCCTGGCCCTCTCATTTTATATGAAGGTGTAAATTGCTTGAGTACTTCAAGTAAAGACAAGCTCTCAGTGTGAGGCATCCTTGGTGGCCTTGGGGATCTGAAGGAAGGGACTTTTGTCTTTGTTCTGTCCTCTGTCTCCTGATGGCATTTGCAGGACTTATGCTCCTAATCTATTTGTCTACTAAAATGAGCAGCCTTTCTCCCAGTGAAGTGGAGTTTAAATTTTAGTGG